>PVLD010013423.1:0-56156 GCA_004027595.1 Dinomys branickii | reverse complement strand
AAACACAAAACAAAACTCCAAAAGGGAGAAAACAAAATGTTAATTAGGTTTAATTTTGTTTTGATGAAAAATGCCACTTAATGTGATCAGTTTTGGTTTTGATTAAGCAAAGAATTATATTAGACAGCTGCTTTTAAAAGTATACTGTGCAATCCTTTCTATATCAAATCACAATTCCATTGGTTTGCACAATGAACCACTGTAGCTGATATATTCTTTTTTTAAGCTATCAAGTATTTTATTACTTTATTCTACTTTATAAACGGTCACAAAAGGCCATGACAGTTTTTCAGTATTTAAGCCCTTTAAAAGCAGAGGGCACTGGGAAAGACAGACAGGCATAAAAACGGAGTCCCATACTGAGGACACACAGGCAGTGTGGTATTTCTGAGGAGTGACAAGCAGATGTTGCTGATACATTCTTACACTTGAAGTAAGAGAAGTGCAGAGCTGGTCCCCAGGTCCATAAACTCATCACAGCTACAAGGTCCCTCTATGTATATGCTCTTCTGACCAAGATGGAGTACCAGGAGCTAGATTTGCCTTCCAGCCTGAAACAACTAAAGAACTGGATAAAATGTGTGGAGTTATTGGACCTCAGACAATGCAGGATAGAGATTCCTGAGAGGGAGAAAAAGATGTGCCCCTGATGGCTCTTGCCTCGGCCCATCACCCAGGGAATGTTTCAAGGTCTTGGAGTAGACTAGGGTACCTTAGGCAGTGGAGCCTGCGGGTTTCCTTGAGCTCAGCTGATCCAGAGTTGGGTGTTCAGGAGGGTCAAGGTGGTTAGAGGGCACAGAGAAAATTACGGCAGAGATGGGAGCCGCCTGGAGCAGGCAGACCGTACATCTACAGAAGCTCACTTTGGAGTCTTTGGATGGGAAGTCACTAGTGTATCCAGGTGAAGGAAGCGCTCAAGGCTGGGGAAGGAAAATACTTGAAGGAGTAGAGGGAATAGTTAGACATCATATTAAAATAGTTCAATGCAAATGGTTTGTTTTTCCTAAGAACACATACTTTCCAAGAACCTTTATAATAAAAATCAGCAGCCACCAACAAATCATCACGTCAGCTGGCTTCACACAGTCTTGGTCCCTCACATGTCAGAGAAGTGAGGGCTGAAGATAATTCAGAGAATCGAGGTATCTCACGATGTAGCAATGGTATAGAAAGTGCTCATCAATAATCATGAGCAAACTGATGAAATCAGATATGATCTTTAGAAAATCAGTAAAGCACCTAGTCCTATATTTCTTCACATGCCGTTTCCTGGGGTTTTAGCATCTTGCATGAATTCTTCAAGATCACACTGATCATGCAGTTGATATTCCTGGAAGCTGTGACTTGAATGTGCCCTTTGGGATCAGTAATGAAAGTGCTTCTGTAGATCATCGCAAGAGACTAGTGAAACTAAAATACTACTAGCAACATATCAACAGAACCATGAACCTGCTTGACTCTAAAAGTCACTGAAAATGCCAAATATGACAGTTCAACTGGCATTAACGGAGCCACTGCCCTGCCTGCCTCTGCAGTAAAAATCTAGGAGGATAGAAAGACATATAAAATATGAAGTAAAGAAGCTTACTAGTCAGGAGAGTAACACAAAGATTAAAACAGTCACAGAGCCAAGGGCAGTAGTGGTAATTAACCATTCAGTTGTCTCCTTTGATTTTGAAATATACATATAATCCTAGAGAAACTATGTGCACTCATGTGAGATATTTCTACATATCATAAAGTTTGAAAGGTAACATCATTTCTAAAGAGTTTGTTTATAACTGGGAATTTATTTATCTCCAAACGGATCAGTTTTATTGACATCTGAGGAACTGTTGGAAGCAAATAGTCCCTAGAGGTGAGCCCAATACAGAGTGTGCTAGGCACTGAACTGTCTCCTCTTCTCTGGCTATTATTAATAATGCTGCTATGAACATTCATGTACAAATCTTTGTGTGGACACACATTTATAATTCTCTTGGGTATGTGCCTAGGAGTATGATTGCTGGATCATAGTTTGTTCTCATTTCTAAAATGAAATTCTTTTGGGATCAGATTTATGTTTATTCAAGCTAAATGTGGTACCTATGATTTGTCTCATCTTGAAGCTCAAGCACAATAAAGGCCACGGGCAGAAGAAAGAGTGCTTTTACCCAGTTCCATTGTCCCTGGAAATTCAGAAAGTGCAATGGAGAAATAAGAAAAAAAAAAGGTGATCTCCCCCCGGAGCACCTTACTGGGGCAGAGCCTAGCGGTCTGTGGGGGCGACCCTGCAGACGAGACTGGGCCCCGGGGAGGGCCTTGTCAGGCAAAGACCGACGGTCCAAGGGTGGGACCCCGTGGACTAAACCAGGCCCCTGGGAGCACCTCGCTGGGGTGGAGTGCAATGGGCCATTGGAGTGACCCTGTGGGCTGGACTGGGCCCCTGGAAGGGCTTCATTGGATGGAACCGGTGCTCCACAGGGGTGACTCCGTGGACTCAACCAGATTCCTGAGGGCCTTGAGAGCTTATCAACGGGGTGCTGATCATAGTGTATCTGGTTCCCTGCTGATATACCATCTTTGAGGATGGGTGCTTTTCCACCTAGGGCCATAGTAATTTGAGTGTACCCATGTTTGTTACAGCCTAATTTGAAGCAGCCATGTGCCTCTCCAATGTGAGAGCCCGAGGGAGTAAATAAACCAAAAAGTACAGTTATTATCAGAGGGAAGACAAATGATTGGGTGGGAGAACAGTGGAGATGAGGGTGATTAATTGAACAAGCCATTATTTGTGTGACTGAGTAACAAAAGTGAAGATATCATTATGTAATACAGCATCCATTGTTAATTCCCCAATATCTTCTCTGTAATGGTGTATTTCCTTTACTGTTTTTTCTGTTATTCTGGTTTATAACTGAGTAACACATGTGAAGATAACATTATGTAATACAGCATCCATTGTGA
Organism: Dinomys branickii; assembly: GCA_004027595.1. Classification (NCBI taxonomy): domain Eukaryota; kingdom Metazoa; phylum Chordata; class Mammalia; order Rodentia; family Dinomyidae; genus Dinomys; species Dinomys branickii. The sequence continues at coordinate 53,210 of PVLD010013423.1, read as the reverse complement.
ATTGCGAATTCTCTCCTATCTTCTCTATAATTATGTAGTTCCTTTATTGTTTTTGCGATATTCTGGTTTATAAATGAGTAACATATGTGAAGATAATATTATGTAATACAGCATCCATTGTCAATTTCCTACTATGTTCTCTACATTTTTGTATTTCCTTATTGTTTTTGTGTTATTCGGGTTTATATTCTTTTATCTTTAAAATTAAAAAAATGGTGGTTGTGATTGTCTGAAAGATCCATCCCAGTGATGGTTGTTTTAAATGTTCTTCTTTTCCTCCATCCTGTTGATCTGCTTGTTGTGTTTCCTATGCAGGAGCACACTTTTCACATGCCACATTAAATTGTATTTTATATTTCCTTCCCAGGCATTTCTAAAATGTATACTGATTTCTTTAGAGGAGAATCATTGATTCTTTGTAGTGTCATGCATATTTTTTTTGGAGTTTTTCGGGGTGGCTCAACTGAAATTAACATGTTTAGAGGTAAGAGCATTTTCTTGGGTCTATATATTTTCTAAAATCATTCTTGTTGAAATTAAAATATATTCAAAATGCCTTTCTGGACTTACTGAAGTTAAGATACATAAAATATATTTGCTGACTTACTGAAATTAAAATATGTTTAAGATGTCTTCACTTTCCCTATACTTTACTCTTGGACCAATTAACATGATATGTCAGGTAACAGGAAAACAGTTAGCATCTATGCATTTTCTCGGACAACAAAAAGCAAGACATTAAAAATGATTGCATCTCCCTCAGTATGCACATGTATATGCATATACATGATTGCTTCATGTCGCATTTTACAACCTTTCTTAATCAATCTGAATTTCAGTGGCTGAACGTTAAGAACTGGCATCATCCTGTGTTTGCATCTGAGGGTGAAAGTGGAACAGTTCATGCAGTATTGGGAAAAAGTTCTAGAAGTGACACCAGCCAGATTTGCGTGACTATCACTGGGATATGGAATATGTTGCCATGATAGTTTTCCCGATGTAGAACCAGTAGATAGAGAAGAAAGGGAAAAAGGAAATCACAGCATATAGGGAGAAAATATGCCCACTTGATAGATATTTGTGACAGTTGCAAAAGGAGGGATGTACAAAAGGAGAAATGAATATTGGTAGATAAGGGAGTGTTTGCAGTGTTTCTCAGTGAAAGAGGTAGACATCCGGGATAGAGCAATTTTGGTACCTACCCACTTACTGCGTATATTAGTCACTTCATCACTAGACAACATATCCCAGAATATCAAGGAAGAGAGGCCTATTTTGGTTTATGGTTTTTAATGGGTTCAGGCCATGGTTTGTTGGATCCAAGGCAGAAAGAGCATGGTAAAAGGGCACGACAGAAGAAAGCTCAACCCTTGGCAGCCAGGAAGCAGAGAAGGGAGGAACCAGAGGCAGGAATACACCTCTCCAGGCCACAGCCCCAGTGACCTGACCAGGTCCCATCTCTGAACACATGAGACTTCTGGGGGACATTTCAGTGCTTCTTGATGAAGGAACTCTAGGCATTTAGGATATGATGATTTTTGTTCTTTAGTTCTTTATTATTTAGGACTCTCCTGATATATCCACTTACTGGCATTAGTACTAAAAGTTATTATGACTAACCAAAAATTTGCTTCTCCATTTCTCAAAATCTTGTTGGACTAAGGTTAGGAGTTTCAAACCATGGTTCACAGGGACTCTGGATATGATTTGCTTAGCCCTGACAATAGTGTGATGCTTCATCTTGACTGTCGACTTGATTGGTTTGAGAGTTGTCTAAGGGATTAGAAAACTACGTATTTAGATGTGTCCAGGTGAGTCATGGAGGTGTGACTTGTGTCTAGTGCCTGGTCCGTTCCCTGGTGTCCTTCCTCCCTGTGCTTCCCAGCTGCAGTGAAGTGAGCGGTTTTGCTGTGCCATGACCTTCTACCATCACAATGCTGCCTTGGAGCCAGGCGGTCATGGACTGAATCTCTCAACCTGTGAACCAAGTAAACTTTTCCCCTTTTAAATTGCAGGTGTTAGGTGTTTTGTCCCAGCAACAGGAAAGCTGACTAATATACCTCATTCTAAAATTTTTTTTTGAATTTGGTAATCCCTTTTCCTCCCTTGCTGGAGATCGAACCCAGGGTCTCGTACATACAAGGCATTACTCCTGAGTTACATCCCCAACCCTGGTTTTCTTCTGTTTGGGCATTCACTCTCCAGTTTGTCACAGGTTTTTCACATTTATGCTCCTTGCCTGCCTCCTGAGGATATTTGAATCCTCTGTCTCAGAATAAGTAAACCTCAGTCTATATAGAAAAGACATCCTGAGAGAACCTCTTTTGTTAAGCTTTTTTGGGATGCTCCTATTTGCCAAAATCTCAAGAGCCAACCAGAGTGCCATCAATGAATGAATCTGAACTCATTGCTCAACTCTTTGTTTGCTTCTTTATAGAGCTGGATGTAATTCTGGGAGTCATCTTGGACATTTTTGGAAGCATCATATTTGGATACTGGTGTGCAAGAGTCATTGAGTTTATACTGACTGACCCTTTTAACAACTCACTGACAAATATCATCCTCAGCTTTTCATTGGTCTACATGACTTTCTACATTGGTAAGGCTGACACGAGTACAGAAATGCTGCCCTCAAAGTAAACTTTATAAATCTTGGTTTTTGTCCTTACCTTGATTCCAGTTCCTTTCCCTCAACCATGTTCTGTCCACATTTCTTGTCCTATTATATCAGTGTCTTCTGCAGCTTTTTCCTGTTGTCTTCAACACCTTCTTTATTGTGACTGCATGTCCTGCCCTCTTGCACTCACCTCTGTAATCACTCTCCTTCTCTTTGAGTTCTTTCCTTTGACCTCATAGGTCATCACTGGTAGTCCTCTGAGAGAGGAGCAAGCCCTGGGATCATTCCTGCACTGAGCCTGAGCAAATTCATCTGTAGAAGGGAAAGTTCTGAGAGATGCTCCCAATGGCTTTTCAGCTCTGTGGCCTTTCATTCAGTTGGTCATAACCTGAGAGGCTGTTGAAGTGGTAGTTCTTTCCTGAATCTAGGAGCAGGGAAGGACAGGGAGAAATTGCATGTACTTATGTCTGAAAGAGAGGCAGGAAAGTGAAATAATTAGAGGAGTAAGAGTGCCTAGAACTGGTGGTCATTCATCTGGTAAAATTTGGAATTAAAATGTTTACTGGTCAGATCAAGGTCCACAAGAGCCGTGGTACCAATGGCCCAAATTGTCTATTTCTACTTTTGATTTCATCTCTCAGAGTGCAACAACCTCCATGCCTTAAAAACCTTAGAGGTTAATTATTCCTCTTTTCATTGCCAGTTATCTAAAAGCACTGCTTCCTCTACAGAAAAATTGTCACAGCAAGGGTGGGGTGGGTGTTGCTCATTGCTCTGAGTTAGTGAAATTATAGAAAACTTTCACTGGAAGCTCACTTCCTTTAACTTCCTCATGTCTTTTTGCTCCTGTGAAGCTTTTATGGATGCCTTTAAATTTCTAAAAAAAAAAATTATTGAGTCTTTCCATCTACCAGACCATGAGCTCGTTGAGGCAGAATCTATCGCTTAGACCCTTGTGATTTGTTGTCTCATCTCAGCCAAGTGCAGAGCTTGCCATATGCCTGGTAGCTTAATACATGTTGGCTGAATAAGCTAATGCTAGTCCTCAAAGAGCTTTGGAGTTAGGCAGACTTGTGTTCAAAGCCCAGCTCCACAATATATTAGCTTATTGGCATTGGATAATTAACCTCACTAAGCTTGAGTTTCTTTATCTGTGAAAGTGGCCAATAACATTTAGTTGTATGTATAAAGAATTCAAAAATTCAGACCTCCCAAATTTAAAGACTCAGTCCAAAAATGGGCATCAAAGATGAGTACACACTTTTCAGATGAAGAAATACAAGTAGCAAATAAATATATGAAAAAATGTTCAACATCACTAGTCATTTGAGAGATGCAAATTAAAACAACATTGAGATTCCATCTTACCCTGGAAAGAATGGCTATGATTAAGAAATCAACAAATAACAAATGCTGGAGGGGCTGTGAAGAAAAAGGAACCCTTCTCCACTGCAGGTGGGAGTGTAGACCAGTGCAACCACTGTGGAAATCAGTCTGGAGATGGCTCAAAAAACTAGAGCTGGAGGCCCATTTGACCCAGCTATTCTCCTTCTGAGTATCTTCCCAGATGAATTAAGAACATCATACCACAGAGACATATGTGCACCCGTGTTTATAGTAGCACAATATGTAATAACTAGATTTGGAAATAACCCAAATGATCATCAACTGAAGAATGGATAAAAAAAGATGTGGTCTTTTTCTATAATGGAGTATTACTCAGCCATAAAAAAGAATAAACTGGAGAATTCTCTAGGTAAATGGATACAGCCTGAGACTATATTCATAAGTGACATAAATCAGACACAAATGTGTAAACATTGTATTGTCTCCCTAGTATGAGAAGCTAAAAAAGGAAATATGATCCAAAGTGTACAGTGGATTCTGTAAAATGGAAAGAAACTTCAAAAGGAAAGAGAAATTGGTTTAGGGGAGTAGAAAAAAAGAAGGAAGGGAAAAGCAAAAGGAAAACAATGTATACAAAAGATAGTTAAAATAGTTATATTACTAATTTCTCTCAGTTCATTGAAAAGATAGGTTTGTTCTAATAAATATTGTTTGGACAATTAAGTGCTGCTGTCTCATACTCTGAGTTACTAGTTTAAAGATAACAATATGCAATATATTAACCATTGCTACCCTCTTATCATATTGCTCTGGAAGCTTGTATTTTGTTTCTTTTTCTTTAAAATAAGAATTGAAAAAATCTAGTTTATAAAGTGTATTAATGTAGGGGCAGACATTAACTAATAAGCTAATGTGCGTTATGTGACTTGCTTATGCTGCTGAGCTACAGGGAGTTCCTATGGGCTCTTTAGAGCTGATCATGCACAGTTCTTCTCAACTCCATATTCATGGCCATGGTGGGAGTCTTTCTGCCACGGATACTGGAAGACTATAAATCAGGGACCCCCTCCCCCACCATACACCTAGAGGGCTTGTTTAAAACATTTCCCAGAACACCACTGGGTTCAAAGTATGGCAGTTAAAAAACTGTTGATTCCTTTCTCTTGTCCTTTTAAAAAAATGGAGTTGGAGACAGGTGTGGTGGTCCATGCCTGTGATCCCAGCACTCAAGGGGCTGAGGCAGGAAGATCACAGTGAGTTTGAGGCCAGCCAGGGCTAGATAGTGCCTTCAAGGCCAGTCTAAACTACACAGTGAGTCTTTCAAAAAAACAAAACAAAACAAATGGTATTGTTTCCAGTCAGTGCTCAGCATCCTCCAAGACAGATGCTTCCCTGTGTGAATTAAGAGCAGAGTGGGAGGATGGGGCTTCTTAGAGTGTGTCGGTACCATCTGCACGTTAGAAGGCTCCCAGTCCTGACATACAACTTCCAAGTTGATACGAATTTGTCATCTAATTAAGCACTAGGATTCCGTATGCTCATTGAGGCATGCTGCCAAAAAGCTCGGTCAATTCAGTTCACATGAAATGTAGCCAAAAGCTATTTAAAACCCAGTCGTACAAATTATATAGAATTGAAAGTAAGATTTGAAGAGTTTCACTATATCACAGTTTGCAGCACTGCTGGTTTTGCTACTATTGGCTATTTAAATTAAACTCAGTTAAGTAAGCAAATAAAAATTCTAAAGGAAATTTAAGTGATTAGATTAGTGAAAGGAACAATGATATACTCTCTAAAGTAATAAACAGTATTAATTTACTAAGCAGTAAGTAAATAGATAGGTTAATAGCACAGTAAGAATGATTATAATTTATTCTTTGCTACCAAATGTGCCAGGCATTTTTTATGTAATCTAATTTAACTTTCACAACAATTATACATTTACACCTGCTTTTCAAGTGAAAGAACTCAAAGAAGAAAAGGAAAGGTCACATTCCAAGAGCAGCCAAGTCTGTCTTGTTCCAAAAATTCTTCCTCTTCTATTTTTCATGTTCTTTCTTTAGCTTTTTGTCTGTTGTTTATAATGTGCTATTTGAAGACTCTGCAACCTAGGACTGTTGGTATTTACAGTATCCAAACATGCTTCATGGTTATTTTTCTTGCCCCAGGCTACACCTACAAATCTGTTTAGAGCCCAGGAAATTACCACATGAGAGAGGGAGGCAAAAGAAAAACAAGCTTCAATAACTTCAAGTACCAATGGAAAACTGGGCTTGGCCTAGGACTCCCGGTCCGCGCAGCGCAGCGCAATGCCCCTGAGCGGAGACTGTTAAAGCCCTTTTCCGTTATCCTTATACAGTGACAATCTGGGGTTGGGCAGTGGGGTCAAATAAGCCTGGTTTGGGCAGTCTATTAGCACAGAATGGCTTTTGCATTTTAAAGTGTTTTACAAAAGAAAAAAATATTTTGTGGCATGTGAAGATTATATGAAATTCAACTTTTAGTGTCTAAAATGAAGTTTTATCACATACTCATGTGCTTGTATATTGTCTGTGGCTACTTATGCACAGCAGCCGAGTGTGTAGTTGTGACAGATGCCCACAAAGGTTAGCTATCTATTGTCTGGCCCTTTACAAAAAAACAAAAGCTCACTCCTTCTGATTCGCAAGGTTAAGGCAATCCCTTGAAATAGCTTTCTAAGAAAAAAATATTACTCTCAAATTTCCCACCACTTCTTCACTCAGGATGAAGTAGCGTAATGTACAGATTTAAATGTATTTTTTACTCTTTTTTTTCTCTCCCCAGTGGAATATTTTGGAATGTCAGGCATTGTTGCTTTGATCACGGTGGGAATGAATTTAGATTCCTTAAGCTTTAAAGCAAATATGGAGCATGTAATTACTAAGTAAGTTTCCTATTTTGTATTTAATACAGAGCTCATAGAGGTTAATTTCTTAAGATGTCACGCCCTTGAGGACGCTACTAAAATTCCCTTTATATAACTTTCGTTAAACCTTTGAAGTTTAAATTTGAGTTACATTTGCAAAGAACTTAAGGTATCAATAATTACTGAAATTAATATTTTTATTATGCACGAAGTAGCTCAGAGATCATAGTGTTTTTTATGTATAACTCTTCGATAGAATTTTACTTTGAATCATGGATCTAAAGAAATAATGATTTTCTCCCTTTAAGTGTATTGCTTAAACTGTCATTTCCTTTTTTTCATTTAGATTCCTTCTGATGTTTTCATCTGTGTACGAACATTTGATATATACTTTCTTTGGCATTGTGATTGGATGTGGAGAAATCAAGGATCTCACATTTCACTCTATAGTTTTCTCTCTCTTGTTATTTGTGACAGTGAATTTTGTAAGGTAGTAATTATATTTTAAAGTTTGTTTTTCCTGAGTATAGTTATGAAGCTCAGCATTAGAACTGGGAAGCAGTGGTGTACAGCAAAAAAACTAGATGTTCTTGAGATATGGAAGAGGCCAAGGAGCGAGGCAGGTCTCAGGAAAGCTTTGTAGGCAGATAGTCATTGGGTGGGGGTAAGCCCCGAGGGAGGCAGCCCGGCAGGTCAGAAAGCAGAGAAGAGGGAGAGCCGGAGGAGGCAAAGTGATGGGGTAATTTTGAAGAAAGAAGAGACGGCCCATGCGTCGCTGCATTTCTGGACTAGTAAAATTCCCTCAAGAGTGGTTCAAAGGGGGAATGCTGTTTGTGGAGGGAAAGATAAAGAGTGTTTGGTTTTTTAAAAAACTGCATATGCACAAATTTTAATATTGATTATTTACTGTGATGTTTTAAACTTTCCAAGTCTTTTGGACACAAGAAAATAGCTGCACGCATTTAGGTGTTTTTTTTTTTTTTAGGTAAAATATACAAAATAATTGATCGCTGTGGTTCCTAGTAATGTTTTGTCTTTTCTTCCACATGCAGGTTATATTCATATTTAAGACTGGATTAATGCCCAGTAGGTTTTTTTGTGTGTGTGGTACCAGGAATCAAACTCATGATCTTGCGTTTGCCAGGCAGGTGCTGTGCCACTGAGCTATAGCTCCAGCCCCAAGCTCAGTAGTTTTTAAACAATGCTACCAAATACCCACAGGTCCGCAATGCAGCAAAGGGGAAGAATCTTCATAGAGTGCTCTGGTTAGCATCGAAGTTGAAATTGTTCCTTTTGGATATTTTTCTGCTTCAGTGTTAGATTGTTAGGGTTTTATTGTGTGCATTAAAAAATGGCTTTATGTGGAATTTAGCATTGAGTACATAGTTTCAACATAAGTAATATAAAGTGTGATTTATTTACTTTTGGTGTCTTTTCTGTCCACAGGATTCTTACTACTATTATACTGACGCCTATCCTGTTGCATCTGAGTCATGAATACAACTGGCAGTTAGGAATTGTGATCTCCTGGTCTGGAATTAGAGGAATTTATAGCTTACTCTTGTCTCCTGATGTTTATAATCTGGCTGAACAAAAAGTAAAGGCTCCACATATGGTAGGAAAAATCATGTCTCATGATTATCTGTTCACCTTTATTTGTAGCACTTGTCATTGGACCCAATAATAAAATGAGCTGGTTTCAAATTAGACTTTCAAAATGCATCTTTTTAAGCAGAAAGGAACTCAGAGAAGGGTTTATTTATGTTGACAGTGTGAAAGGGACCAATACATTCTATTGGTTAAGGACAGGGGTTTTAGATAGATGGGGCCTCCAATCTTGATTCCATCATTTACAAGATTCGTGACCATGGGAGAAGTTACAGAGTCTTGCCTAGCCTCAATTTCCAGTTAAGGTTGAGATGGTGCTTAATAAATGTTAACAAGCACACAAATGATTTTGTTCAGTATCTGTCAGAAAGCATGGAAAAAATACACTTATGGAGAGCATACTAACCTCTACAGATAGTAGAACAGAAACTTCAATGCTAGTTAAGTACACCAATGAAAGATTTTATAAATAAGATAAAGATTTTATAATAAATAGTTGCATTAATGATCTTGTTATGTTTACATCATCAGTACTAATTTAAAAAACTTCAAGCCAAAGAATCCTTTATGTGAGTGGAGAAGAAACCTTGGTACCCTTTCCAGTCTTTCTCCTCCGGGCAGGCTGGTGGTGCAGTAGCTGTCAGAGATACTGCAGGCAAGATCCAAGGAGCCCGGCGCATCTGCTGGCAGGGTGTAGGTGCCTCTTCATGTGTGACAGACTGCGAGTGAGCTAGAGAAGGTGACAGACATCTCCAGGACTAGCGCCCCTGCAGCTCCCGGTCACGTAAACCTCAAACCTGTGCTAGGGAAGCAGGAAACCATTTGGAGGCTATAACCTCAAGATCACTTTCCCACTTGCCAAAGAACGTGGAGGTAGAGGTACAGTGTTTCCTGATATTGTCTGATTTCCAGCTTGAGATTTTCTTGCCTTTGCTATTTGACTAATATCAGAAGGTTTAAGGAAAAACTGCCAAGCTGTTCATCTTGCATGTGGAGAAGTCAAAACAGGCAATAGCCTTCTGTGTATAGCATGATAGGGAAAGAATTCAGGTGCCCTAACTCTCAAAGGAGGAAGTGCCTTTCTTGATACAGTATTATATTCCTCACTTTCCTGAGGATTATATCCATGGTCCTGGTCTGGAAATGAATTCGGAGTTCAGGCAACTGGTGGCTTTGCAAAGATTTGGGTCCTTCCGTGTTCCAAGTGCAAAGTATTAATAACTAACATTTAAGAGCTTGTAATTCTCTTTTCTGCAATGAATTGGCCCCAAACCAGATGAATAGCGTAGGGAGCCACTGAAGCTGGAAATTGATCATACATGTGGGGTGAGGCAAGGCCAGTCCAAGAATGCAAGGTGGTCAGGAACACAAGGTGCTCAGGTGAGTCACGCAGTGGGATTGGAATTGACATCAACCTGAGAGTATAAATAAACACCCCGTGGTGGGTGAGCAGCTCTTCTCCTCCCATCTGGAGACAGGGCTCCACCTGACTGCAGCTTTCTGTCTTTTGTCTTATTTCTCCATCCTCTCTCCATCCTCCCCTCCTCTCGTGAACTTCGAGAGCTATGCTGGATGTGACATAATAGGACGTTAACCAACACTTGGGTATCACTTTACAGTGTTTCCTAATTCTGCCTAATGTTATGCATGCCCTTTGCTCCATCCTAGACCTAAAGAATCAAAACCTTTATAGAAGGGCCTGGGAGTCGGTGTGTTTTAAAAACACTCTGGGACAGGTGTCTGTTATCAGCCAAGGCTGGGAAGCACTCTGGAGGTGATACTGCTATGAACTGCATTTTTCAGTGAAGGACACTGAGACCCAGAGGCTCCAGGCCTTATGGTTAATAAATGGCAAAACCGAGGCTTGCAAATGTAGCACCTTTTTGTTTGTGCATATCACTTTCTCTGGCCCCACAGCTCCTGCCTGCTCCTCCATGCCTGGTACAGCTGTAGTAATTCTGGTGGTCAGAACACATCCTCTTCTCAGCCACAGTCACCACTGCCTGGTGTGTCTGGGGCTTACCTGACCCCTCAGGCTCTACAGCCATGTCTGTCACGGCCCCCAACTTGCTGGCCTTGTGCAGCTGCTGCTGGAATGGGCAGTGTGGAAAGTTTTTCTCAGTGCCCTTATCTCAGAATCTACAAATCTATCTTTACTTCCTCATTGATTGAAAATTAATTTTTGCATCACTACATTATATCCAGGCAAGATCCACAAAATATCCTTTTTACTTTAATTTACTTATCATAAACAGGATTAAAAATATAGATTAAAGTAGAATTTTGATGGTGGTTAAATGGATGATTGTCTTTGGGAAACTTAATCTTTTGGTTCTAACCATTTGTATGCTTTGTTTCAGTTTATATTCTATATACAAACAGTATCACTGTTGACTATGGGAATAAACTCACACATGATGACTTGGTCCGCTAAGACATTAGGTAAGGCATGTGCATCATTCTAAAGACCTCATGTTAGAGCAATGCACACATACCCGTGCTGATAGCAGCACAACTCCTAATAGCTGAATCCTGGAGACAGCCTTTGTGTCTATCAACAGATGGATGGGTAAAGCGATGATGGTACTGTACATCATGGAATATTACGCACTGTAAAGAAGGATGAATTTTAGACATTTGTAGGAAAATGGATACACCTGGGAATATCATATTAAGCAAAATAAACTGCACATGTGTTGGTACCTCTCATTGGAGTTTAAGGCAAAGTGTAAATAAAGAGCAAAATAAAGGATAGAAACAGAGCTCTTTCGCAAATGAGAAGAGGTACAAGGGACTGAGTGAGGGGAAGAGGGGAGGGAGTGGGGCGGTAAAAGGGTTTAAGATGTGTCAGGTGTGTGTAACAAATACCCACAATAAATGTAAAGATTATACATCACTAACGCGAACTAGAAATAATACCAATGATAACGAAAGTGGGGAAAGGGGGTTCAGAGATAGAGGAAAGGTGGGTGGGGAGGGGAGGGGGAATGAAAAAGATCCAAAAAGCAATATGCTCCTGTTATCCCTAAGATGAGTGGAAATGTCATGTATTGCAAACACGTAATTTTATTTTCAACTTAAAATAAAATTTAAAAAGGATACCATTTCAACTCCCTATAAGACATTTCACATGCAGTTACAAAGATACAGCTTTACTGAGGTGGAATCGAGCAAGCAGGGAAAGGCCATTCACCACATTCCTCTCTTTGGTAAGGAAGCCTCAGAACTCGCACTTCAAACTCACACCTCAATAAAATACACAGTGCTGCAAGTTTTGCATATTCAGGTTTGCGCGCCAGGAAACAGAGGTGTGAAATTTGAGGGGTGTTTATGGTAGTGACCTTTGCATTTCACTATGTATAAGAAACAGGCGGAAAACGTTAAAGTCAAATTCCTAGGCCAATCTGCTTTGGGGGCTGTGGCATGGAGCCCAGGGGTTTGCATGGTTTCATAAGCGGCCCTTCTACCTGTAGGAGGCGCAGGTGGTTCTCTACCCTTGAGAAATACGGGTGGGAGCCTTGAAGTTGAAAGTCTTTAGCAGTTGAGTCAGCTAAAGCTGAGTGATGCAGCCAAGAGGAAACAGACAGGTGGACGGTGTTTCGGGGACATTTTTGATAGAACTGTCATTGCACTAGTCGCTCCGTTCGGGCCGTGCAGGTGAGTTCACGGTTTCACCGACGAGTCGTGACTGGGCTTGTCCTTCCCTTTCGGTCCCCCCCGCAGTGTGTTAAGGCCCTTGCTTTTCTTTCTCACAGGTCTGTGTGCCATTTCCCTCCCAAGACAAAGGGTTATACAAAACGTCGCTCATCACATACAGCAGATTCTACAGAACACAATAACTTTATTTAAAACAGAGAAACTTTTGACGAATGTTAACTGGACTTTAGTAGAAGAAAAAACGAAGATTGAATATATTATTCCTGTGAGTTGTTACTTCCCTTGATCTGCTTCTCTCATCTTAGTCTTTAATAAAAAATCCTGATGCTGTTAACTAAATGTCAGAAAACTGAGGGGAGATATGTACTAGCTTTGTTATCTTGAGGAAATGACTTCTTTGAATTCTGTCTCTAAAGAGAAGATCTTGGTGATCATCCTTATTTATGCAATACCAGGAGAACAAATACTTTTACAAACTGGCTGGCTCAATACCAGCCCTGGCCCCTGCTAAGATGATGTTTCCAACAGTTTGAGAGACCAAGAAATCTGTAATTTTGTAAAAAGCAGAAATTACAGGCTGATTCAGAGAGTAGTGAAACGTGGACAGGTTTGGAGAAGAATTTGGCTTTTAAATCTTTCTAAAAGAGCGGTACTCCAGAAGCAGGAGGATCACCAAGTTCGAGGCCAGCGCGGGCTACATAGTGAGTTCAAGGCCAGCCTGCACTACACAGCGAGACCCTTGTCTCAAAAAACAAAATCAAGAACATGGAACCAAAAAAGCAAAAAATAAAACAAACCCAAAATTGTATGAAAGAATATATTGCCACAACTGAAACAATACTTCTACATGGAAGAAAAGTTACTCGAGTTACAGCTAACCAATAATTTTAGCAATTCTGATTCGAATTATTGAAATTTTAGCTGAGGCTAATACTTATCTTCTTACAGTTTTTATTTACTTTATCTTTTTGTGTTTTAAAACTTAGCCCGATAATCTGCGGTCTTCCCGTCTATCAAGTAGTGATGGCGAGAGCCCCACAGATGAAGTTTTAATAGAGGAAGCCAAACTGCACGTCGCTATAATACAAATGGTTGGTACTGTTTACATAATCTGTTTAGACATTTTCAATTCCTTTAATCCTTACGGTTCTCTGCTGCCTTAGAACGAATATTTCTTCTTTCATATAGTCTTTTGCTTATTAAAATTGTTGAATTTATTAAAGTTTAGGCAAAACTAAAGAAACCCAAACGCATTCATTGGCTTTAGATTCAAGACACAAACCTCCTTATTTTAAGACCAGCATGTTTTAGCAGCCACTTTGGGGGATTCTTAGAAGAAGGATCGGTGACATTTACACGTTTAGAGAATTAAGCATCTTTAAGCATTTGAGACTGCTTCTAGAAATTTAACATATTTTAGTTCTTTTATGCAAAATTCTCTCAAGTGCTTATTTATTTACTTATTTACTCATTTTTGAGACAGGCCACTGTGAAATTCAATTCAGGCTGACCTTGAACTCAGCCTGTTCATAAGCAAAAAATCTGTGACTGTGTGAACGTGACACGCTTTACCCACTGGCTACAATTCTTCGTATTCTTCCTGCATTCAAAACATACTTGACTTTTCTCAAGACCCCTCAAAGCTTCATCCTGTTATGGTGTCAGGCTCAGAGTCCAGTATCTCCTGATCTGCACTGGGCCCAGGCGAGAGGCATCTTGTTGCATTGCCTTCAATATGGCTTCTTTTGATCTAGAGACCTGGGAACTGAAAGGACAGCATACCCGCCCCCTGAACGCTCAGTGATAATAACAGATAATTCTGTCAAAGGAGAAATACTTAGAAATCATGAGGCAGGGATGATGGCGCATGTCTGTAATCACAGCCCTTGGGAGGCTGAGGCAGCAGGATTGCTGCGAGTTTAAGGCCATCTTGGGCTACATAGAGTGTCAAAGCCGTCACGAGCTACATATTGAGACCCTTTCTCAATAAAACAAAACAAAGCAACCAACAGGCAAAAGAGAAATCACTGATCCATGACAGCTCTGAAATCGAGCGGGCAAATGCACCAACTCTCTCCGTCCTTTCCATTTCTGTAAGAAATAAATCCATGCATGTAGCTGAGTGACTTTCTCAGTCTGATTTCTTCCAGTAAGGAGCTGGAACACTTATATTCATGTAGAATGGTCTCTGTCCCTTTCGTTCCAACTTGGTGTGATTTCCTCAAAAACTTTGTGCATTTTCAATAAATCTGATTACAGCCTACTTCACCCTCCAATTTCTTTTCAGACAAGCGTCTGAGCAGCTTTTAATCTTGTTGAAAGGAAGACTAAATGTCCCTTTGAACTGTTCAGTGGTATTAAAAAGCACCTGCAGACAACGCCCTTACATTGATCTTGACGCAGAGGCTGTATTTTATTGGCAGCACTCTGGATTTGGTTTTTACTCCTAGCGAGTTTGCCAGCTAGAGAAATTACAGATGAGAAACAGGTTTAGTTTTCAGTTTGACAAATTATAGCTTATATATTTGCCCTAAGTTAAGCTTGCAGCGTGAACAGTTTCTCTGTGCTTATCTCTCCTGTCATATGCAGATATGAGTAAATCTACAGTTGTAATATTTCCAGAGGATTGGGAATCTAGACTTCTCTGCAGCAGGTCCATTTACTAGGTACGTGTTCGACCTGCCGAGTTGCCTGAGGGGACAGGCTTGCCAGTTGCCCTGCAGTTACGCAGAACGGCTGTCTCTGCTCTTACCGTACTCCTCTTCCGGTTTTCCCTCCTTGTGCCTGTCCTGCCTCTGCCCCCTGTTCAGTCCCATCATAAATGCCACGTGTTTTAGCTTTTTGTCATGGAGGCTGTCCATAGCTGATACTGGTTTCTGTTTTAGTTAGCTTTGCGGTATAACAGACACTCTAAAACTTAGTGACTAGAAGCAACAGTGGTTTCTTACTTCCCCTGGCTCTGTGAGCAGGGTGACTTCCTTGTCTACCCCTGCTGGGCTGTCCCATGTGTTTCTGGTCCTCTGATAGTGCAGCTGGGGCTGCAGGGTCCAGGATGTCCTTTTGCTCAGGTTCAGCAGTTAGTGCTGGCTGGCCTCTAGGACACTGGTTTTCTTCCATGGTGTGGCCTGTTCTGCCCCAGTAGGCTGGAGCTGGCTTCTTCACAGGGTGGTGGCCTTGGATCCAAGGGGCATGACAAAGGAAGCTGCAAGACCACTTCAGTCTTAGGGTCTAGAACCTGCACAATGTCACTTCTACTCTTGCTCCTTTACATAAAGGAAATCACAAAGCCAGCCCAGATTCAGTGGCTGGAGAAGTAGGTGCCAGCTCTTGATGGCAGGAGCGGCAGTATCAGTTGTAAAGGGGAGTGGTCACAGGGACTCACAGGGCCATTGCGATGACGTTCCACATTTACTCTTTTACACCCGCAGCTCCACAGAGCGGTTCACTTTATTCCATCTTTCAATGGCTCTCCTAAGTGTTCCTGCTGCTTCCACACTCCCCCTGCTTTTATGAGTCTTATCTTTTCCAGACTCCTTAGTAAGCTCCTTTTCCTCCTTTTATTCCTTTAATCTAGGCGTCCCTCAGGCCAGGGAAATCTATTTTTTTCTTACTTTTAATTTCTCCTTCTGTATTCTCAGCCATGCTCACAATGTTAACACTACACAGGAATGCTCTGCAAGCTGATCATCTTCCTCCAAAACCAGTTCTTTAGGTGTACGAAATTAGATTTATGAATTTTAACTGAGGCAGAACAAGTTCCCCTGGCCCTTTGCCCGCTACTCAGATCTGTCCTGAATTCCTCCTGAGCCTGCTGCCATACTCCCGGCCTTAGTGAAGGGAGCCATTGCTGGGGTGGCTGGGGTCTGTCTTGTCTTTTTCTCCTTCTTCAAGTTCTACCAGATTTATCTTGTAAATATTTTCAGAGTCACCTTGTAAATGTTCGTCAGACGTATCCCTTTCCATCCTTGCAATCTTAATGTGGGCGATCATCATCTCCTGCTGGGTGGTAACTTTCAGCTGGTCTTTCTGCCCCTAGTGCTTCCCTTCTCAAACCAGTGACTTACTGAGAGACAGATGTCCCTGTATCACCTTCCTGCCTAAAACCCTGCATAGCTCCTCAGTGCCTATGTTTTCCAAAGTGAATTCCGAAAGAATACTTGTTCATGGGACATTAATAGGTTCTGCATGGGAAGGAAGTCTCCATGCTCATATTGGTTTGGAACTGTTGGTTTAAATAAAGTTAAAGGGATTTCTTTATGGAGCTTCGTGTAGAACTCAGAATTTTAAACATGCTGATGCACATTGGAATTGCCCAATTCTTTCTCCCCTGAATAGTTTTTCTATTTTTTAAATGTAAAAAGAATTTTATTTTTATTTAGTTGACGTAAAGGTGCTTGTTTATAAGATACCATGTAATATTTTGGTACATGTATACATGGTGTGTTATTCAAATCAGGGTAAGCTTATGTATACCCTCAACCATTTGTCATTTCTTTGTGGTGAAAATATTCAAAATTCTTCCAGATTTTTTTGAAAGAGACATTGATTTTCAGGAATTAGGGCCCAAGGAGTATGCTAAAGATGCACCTACCACACTCTAACAAAAAAATCTCCTGTAAGATCAAATCTCTGCGAGGTGTGCAAGGTCTCTTAAAATCTGGCCTCCGCTTATCTCTCTGACTGACTGTGCCCCGCACCATGTCCTTCAGTGCACACCGCCACGCTGTGCCCCGTCCCGAGACACGACGCCCTGCGCCCTCCTCCCCTCGATTCTGCTCCCCGCCCCATTCTCCAGCTGATTAGCACGCTCTTCCATAAAACTCACTGGGGGATCACCTCCAAGAATTCCCCTTTGACCCCCCACCTTCGCATCAAGTCCCATCCATGCTCCATGCTCTGTGCTCAGTATATTTCCTACACTGTTTTGCATGAGTTTTACTTCCCTCTTCCCCTACTACACTGAGTGCCTTAAAGTCTTGGATTATAACTCCATGGCCCTACCATGGGGCTTGGAACCTTAAATACATGTTTATTTAAGGGATGAATAATTAAACAACTATGAGATGTGATCAAAATCTATGGTAGGGTTTAAATTAAAATTTGTCAAATTGAAAGACAAATAGCCGTTAACCTTCCTCAAAATGGCCCCGCTCCACTTCAGAAACACTTACCCCCTTGCTCGTGTCATTTTCTGAGGCAGTTCTGGAAAAAAATGTTTTTTGTTGTTCTTCGCACTTGCTGTTTTTTTTTTTTTTTAAATCAGATTTCACTGGTACGTTTTAGGTGTATATAATGAGCATATTCATCTTAGAGAATTTGTGCCTGTTCACGATAGAACTTGGATCTTTCTTTCCTATTCCCCTACCCTCACTTCCCCACTTACAAAAGTTTTGTTTCCACTTTTTCCTCCCATTCTCCTTTTTTCTTTTCCCTTTTGTCCTTTCCCCTCCCCCTCCCTTGTTCCCTTCCCCATTTGAACATTTTCTTCCTATTTCATGATACCTAGTGTACATTTTGATACTTATTTAACACTTGTTTTTTTATACCAGAGGAAAAAATGCAGTATTTACATATATGTGTCTGATTTATTTCACTTAAGAGTATGGTATCGAAGTGCATCCATTTATCTAGAAATGTCTCAAGCTTATCCTTTTTTATGGCAGAGCGCTACTTCATTGTATAAAAAAACCCACTGGAAATCCTCTTTTTGAGTGTCTTTTTTTGTGGGGGGGTCTTTTTTGAGACAGAGTCTTGCTATCCAGCTCAGGCTGGCCTTGATTTCACTATGTAGCCCACACTGGCCTTGAGCTCGAGGTGACCCTCCCCACCAGCTCCCTAAGTGCTGGGATTATAGGCGTGCACCACTACACCCACTTTTGTGTTTTAGTGAGGAGGGACAGAAAAAAAATGCTGTGAATGCTGTTGCCAAGTGCCAGGTAAGAGAAAGGCAGGTCATGAAAACATTAGGGCCATGTCCTCATTCACCTGTCGTATTCAGGGTCTTCCTCACAGTTTAAATGACCGTGAAAGATAAACATTTTGAATTGATTCAGGAGAGTGAAGCATCCAGGACAGTGCAACTAGAGACACTCAGAAAGGGTCTTCCAGAAGTGCTTCAGAAATCTGCAAGGATGATGGGATAAGTGTGGTTGAAGGGAAGGGTAATATTTTAAAGAGAATGAATGGCAGTGGGTCTTACTGTAATACACTGTTTTCATGGAAAGGTTTGTTATATTTTCCGGTCAGACCTCTTATACCATTTTGTAAATCACAATTTTCCTGAGCCATGCCTACTTAGGGATGAGCAGGGATGGAAACACTCCAAGTGTAGTAACTGTGATGCTTCAGGGTTGGACCTCTGGCACACGCCATTCTTATGGTGCCAGGCATCCCCCCTGTCGTCATGAAGGTTATAAAGTGAAGAAACCCACCAAACGCCCCACCGAGTACCCCAGAGACTCTCAGAATAAGAATAGGAGGCTATTGCCTACTGCTCCTTGGGAAGCAGCTTCAGAATTATTAAAATTGTTAAGGGGGGATCATTTTACTACCTTCTGGAGAAAGAGCTGGTGAAAGGATGGCCATTAAGTTGAGGTATAACATAATGGCCTCTCCTTTCCTGTAGTGACTACCATTGTAAAATTTAAGAAATTGTGCTAAAGTGGTTGAGGTTGGAGACAACACTTACAAATAATGATTATGTAAGTGCTAGTATGTGATGAAGAAAATTTAGACAGTAGTTCTAGGAGATAACTCTAACCGGTGTCAGCAGCACCCAAAAGGTATAATTTTTCTCCTGTTTTGAGGCGGGGGTTGATCCAAGAACACAGTCACTTCTCTTTTGATTGTTCTTTGTGGAGCTGAAATGATTAGCTACACTTCAGTTGAATACTTTGCACCCTTTTCTGTAGACCACTGACACTGTTTATATTACTGGACTTTTTAAAGTTATGTATAGATTTTTAGCTTCTTGAAGCTGTGAACCTTTATATCCCTTACAACATTCAGAGCAGTACTTGGTTAAAAAAATGAGTAGATACTTGAATTTTTTTTTTTTGCGGTACTGGGGATCGAACTCAGGACCCTGCGCTTGCTAGGCAAGCGTTTATTCCACTGAGCTATATCCCCAGCCCCTAGATATTTGAATTGAATAACATTTATTTCTTACATTAGATTTTTTTCTTCATAGTATATTTTCATATGGAGTTATCCCTCAATATCCAAGATGCATTGATTCTAGGACATCCTATGCACACTAAAATCTACAGATTCTTGTCACTTATATAAAAAAGTAAAAAGAATTAAGGTGTGTTATACACATATCCTAATTCTTCATGATAAATATAATCATTATATGTTGCAAGTATATATCAATAAAAATTTTAAAAATTAAAAATGGCATAGTATTTGCATATAACCCGCTTCTTTTGTACCTTATCTCTGGATCACTCATAATACCTAGCACAATGCAAATGCTTTTTACTGGGGGCATAGTGGTAAGAAAAAATGTCTCTGTATATTCACTACAAATACAGTTTTTCTCCTAAATATTTTCGATTTGTCAATAGGATTCATGAATGTAAAATCCATGGGTTAAGAGGGCCAATTTTATTGGGTTCAGTAACAGTGAAGGTCATATAAAGACTCAGAAGAGTACATTACACTTGTATTTTGATCCCTTATAATTTTTGATTAAATTATATGTTTAGAGCAGCTTTGAAAAACAGTGCAACGAGGGACTCATTGAAGTAGAGGCAGCCCGGATATTAATTGGTGCCACCAAAATCTATTGCATCATCCAAGGAAAGTAAGTTTAATGCTTCTTTAATTCATACCTCCAAATGGAATATGTGACAAAGAATAAACAAACTAAAGAGCACGCGCCCCGATTGACCAATCTCTTATCTCATCTATTTATATTCATCTCTCAGTCCATCTGTCCATCTATCGATCTGTTCATCTGTCTGTCCATCTGCCCACCTATCCAAATGCCCATCTGCCCATCTGGTTTTTTTTCTTATTTACACATATCTTCCCTGCAGTTTCAAAACCTTCGTGGCATTAGGGATTCTGGAGAAAGTTCTGAAAGCAATGACATTAGATAAGCAACTAGGGCATCTATTAATGAGAACTTATACAACTTCAATTACTGGTATTATTATTTTGCCTCCACATCATAGTCATTAAATTGCTGGATAGAGCAGGTACAGGGAACTGGAGCACACTATTAGGCTGCCCCCTTGGTTGGAGCAGACTCTGGGGGAGTCGGTTTAACTGGTGATGTTGATAGATGCCAGGAAATCTGATGGGAAGAGCTCAGTGTCTTATGATACATCCTACCTGGTCACAGAATTGAGAAGCATTAAAAACATTAGACTGAGATGTTTGTTTGTTATTTTTTGGGGGGTGTACCAGGAATTGAACTCAGGAACTCACGCTTGCCAGGCAGGTACTGCACCACTGAGCTACATCCCTGACCCCTAAAAAAACCATTAGACCATGACTGTTCCAAGACAAAGGTGAGAGGCATGATAGGAGATACTGGCTTCATGATAGTTAACATTTTAGCAGCCTCGTAATCTCTTTGGGAGATCTGTTGTCAGTCCATAGGATTACCTTCAGGAAAGTAGGGCCTTCCAATTTTTGGAGAGGCTTAGGCTAAGCAACCTATGATGAAGGGAAGCTTGATTCCAGAATCCTGAAAGATCGCACTAGAGAAGCTCTAGTACGTTCTACTTCAGGCAAGGAATGTTTCTTGGAACAGGGCCACAGGGGTCTCATGCTAAAAATATCCAGCACCATTCCTGGGTGGATGGATGCAGAGGTTTGGAAGTAAGTGAGCATATTAAATTTATATCTAGTATAACTTCTATTTTTATATTACCCCAAGTTATAGTACTGTTGGTATCCAAACAATTCATATAGTTTGGATCTGTTTTTGTTATATTATTGAAATGATTTGATATCAGGAGCCATTTGTTAATATACTTAATGAGATATTGGAATTTTAGTAACAAGTTATAGTACTTGTCTTTTATTATAGCACATATGTGTATTTTTCTTTGTTAGATTCATGAGTATTTATGATGTTTCAACTTACGTAAGAGCTAGAAGTTGGCTTATAATGTTTAAAAACATATTAACTTACTTGGAATACCATAAAGAAAGGGGAACTTTTGTCTTACCTGGGTAAGTACTATGAATATTTAATAGCAATATAGTGAAAATAATATATCTCTATATTTTCAGAATAGAATACTTTGATTTTCCTTATTAAAATGAAACTAACATTATGGTCTACTCCTATCTAGGGGTGACTGAAGAGAGTGCTTGCTTCTCTTTTCCCATTGATATGTCCATTCAAATATGGGCAGGCAGAAGAGAAGAATAGCATTTTGGGGCATATTGTATACTGGGTTGCTTGCATATTTTTCTGGGTATAAAAGAGCAAGAATGAGAAACCCTTAATAGCGGACTAAATCTAGCTCAGTTGAATTTTCATCTGTTCAGAGGGTAGTAATGTTGATGTCTACAGTTAGGAAAAGCACAGCATGGTCTTAATAATACCTATCACCAACTTTTCAAAATATCACAAAATACAGATTTTACTTAACTTGCATAGACTCTTTTTTTTTTTTAAACTTGGATAGACTCTTTACTTTGTTAAGTCAATTGTGAGCTTATGTAATTTTTAGAGGAGGAAAATAAAGTTTTCTGATCAATGGAAGATGGCAAAGCAAGAACAGACAAGGAACACTAATCCTGTTAAATCTTCAGGGGGTCTTAACCTTTGACAACCATAGTTAATAATTCTTTTTTGCTTTCTTTTTCTTAAATATAACAAATTTAAGAAGAAATACAAAAAAGTAACATAGTGAATTCCTAGGATTTTAACATATACCCACTGAACCTCTTTTTGGTAGACTCCATTTTATTTTATTTTAATTTGTTTGTTTGTTCATTTATTTATTTACTTACCAGTTGAGGCAAAGTCTCACTATATATATCTGCTGGCCTCAAAATCATGGTAATCCTCCTGCCTCAGCCTTCTGAGTGCTGGGATCACAGCCATTCACCAGCACACTCTGCTTCCATTTTAGATAGATTGGAAAGTTTTAAGAAACATATACCATGGTAAATATTGAATAGAAAATTTTTTCCTGTTCTTAGTTTTTTAAGAATGCTGATATGCAAGTCATTTTCTTCTAAATTTCTTTATTTCTTGTTTTTG
The DNA here is from genome assembly GCA_004027595.1 of Dinomys branickii. Lineage (NCBI taxonomy): Eukaryota > Metazoa > Chordata > Mammalia > Rodentia > Dinomyidae > Dinomys > Dinomys branickii. The sequence continues at coordinate 30,863 of PVLD010013423.1, read as the reverse complement.
ATTTATAAAAATTTATATTCCTTTCTCTGTCCTATGGCCTTAATTTTTAAAAATGCACCTCATCTCTGATATGACCTAACAAGGATCATATTTTTATATTTCTTCATTATGATATTTATGTACAGTTAGTATTTATTTGTCCTTAACTATTGTTAAATATTATTTATAGTCTTTTTCAAATTAATTTTAACAATTGGTTAAATTGTTAGACTTTTAAGTGATCTCACATTTTATTTGATCTTATTTTTTTCAGGAAAAATAAATTTATCTTATTTGTATACCGCATTGTATTTTCAGAAGAATTTCAATATGCAGGATATATTATAACATTCATGTATATTTATCCTCTTATAATACATTTATGGCCACAGGCAAGACAGTTAAATGTGTCAGCACTGAGTTCAATAAACTACTATTATTTATTTTTATATGCATTACAGTCAGCATTGAAGGTACTGTTTAAAATAGAAATGTATTACATTTTATAAGCAAGAACAATTCATATAGTTTGGATCTGTTTTTGTTATATTATTGAAATGATTTGATATCAGAAGCCATTTGTTAATATACTTAATGAGATATTGGAATTTTAGTAACAGTTTTGAATTTTCTAAGTTTAATAAGAAAATCAGTACAATAGTCACAGTCTTGGATATCAGATAAGAATCAGGTAGATACCAGATCTTAAGGGTCAGGTAGAAGAAATTTGAAAAAACAGACATAAGTATTTCCCCCAAATACTTTAATTTTGCAAGAAATAAAAATTGGATACAAACAAATTTATGTAACATCAAGAATCAACAAATGAGATTTTATCAAATAAAAAAGGTTGTTCACAGTAAGGGAAACAACCAACAGACTGGGGAAAATTTTTGCCTGGTATTCTTCAGACAGAGGACTCATATCTTGACTATAGAAAGAACTAAGAAAAATTCGATCCCCTAAACAAAAGACCTAATAAAAAATAGCAAACTGAAATAAATAAACACGTCTCAGAAGAAGTACAAATGGCCAATAAATACATGAAAAAAAATGTCTAACATCACTGGCCATGAGAGAAATGCAAATCAAAACAACCCTGAGATTCCATCTTACGCCGGAAAGAATGGCCGTCATTATGAACTCAAATAATAACAAATGCTGTACAGGCTCCACGGGAAAAAAGAAACTTTCTACATCACTGATGGGAACGTAAACTAGTACAAGCACTGCGAAAATCAGCATGGATATTCCTCAAAAAGTGGAAACTAGAGATTCCATTTGACCTACCTTTCTCCTAGGTGTCTTCCCAAGGGGGTTAAAGACCTCATATTATACTGACACACGCACACCCATGTTCACAGCAGCACAACTCATAACAGCTAAATCTCAGAAGTGACCTGTATGTCCATCGGCAGATGAGTGGGTACAGACCGCGTGGTACTGACACGCGGTGGAGTGGCACTCTACCCCAAAGAGAAACGTGGGTCCTTTGTAGGAAAATGAACGCACCTTGAGACCGTCACGGGAAGTGAAATAAATCAGACACACTAGCTTAAATATCACACGGCCTGTCTTACATAAGAAAACCAGAGTAAAAATAAAGAGCAGAATAAAAAATAACAGGAAGTAGGGAGATAAGGGCTGGGGATATAGCTCAGTGGAATAAGCGCTTGCCTAGCAAGCGCAGGGTCCTGAGTTCGATCCCCAGTACCGCAAAAAAAAAAAAAAAAAAAAAAGTAGGGAGATAAATTGTTCTTTAAAGGGAAACGGACAAGAGATGCAGCGGGGAGGCAGGGAGGGATGGAAAAAAGGGCCGTGTTCATGTGCCAACTCCACGCAGGGGCTGTAAGCATTATGCACTGCAAAAAAAGAGGAGCGTCAAGGCTTAGGAGGAGGAAGGAGGGGGAGGGAAGGGAAAACGGATACATAAGGGAATTAAGGTGTGCTATGTACAGGGACCAATTTGCCCCAAGGAACGTAAAGGTTATGTACTAATAACTGAACATGACATACTGATAATGTAAACATTATGTACTAATAACCTAAAATTAAAAAAGAAACCACATCACAAACGCTGGTGAGGCTGCAGGGGAAAAAGAAACCTTTGTGCATTGTTTGTGGAAACATAAACTAGTACAGTTACTATAGACATCAGTATGGAGGAGCCTCAAAAAAATTAAAAATCTCATTTGAACGAGCGGTTCTCCTGGGCGTGTTCTGAAAGAGCTGATGGCGTCATAACACAGTGACACACGCATTCCTATGTTTACAGCAGCACAACTCATACTAGTTAAATTTTGGGACTGTTTTCCTTGTCCGTCAACAGACGAACGGATAAACAAAGTGTGTCCTTCACACACAGCGGAGCACTGCTCTGCTCTCAAGGAGGGTACTGTAGAAGTCTGGGAGGACAGTGGAGGCCCCGTGAGACCGTAATGCTATGCTAAGCGAAATAAATCAACACACAAGCTTAAATATTGCGTGGTTTCTCATATGAGAATTAAAGGGCGAGATAAAAGGCAGAGCACAAGCAACAGGGAGGCAGATATTTCATAAAGGAGAGAGGTAGCCGAGAGATGAAGGGAGGGGGAGGGAGAGGGAGGGCATGAAAAAATAAGACGCGTCACGCACAGGTACCCACGGGGCACGGAGAGTATAACCGTCATGTACTGCAGACATATACTAATGAGAGTAAAATGAAGCCGCAACAACCACCACCAAACTGGTAACCCGGTTCCTCAAGCCACTGCTGCCCAACCTTGTCCCGGTAGCTGTGCCGTGCCCTTCCCTCTTCCCTGCCCTGCTCCCTCCTGCAGCAGGCCAGGACCACAGAGTGCGGTGCGGGTGTGGCTGGAGGCAATCCGCAAGGCCCACAGCAGAGGGGGCAGTGGCCAAGGGTGTCATGATACCTTCCCCCCTGATCTGTGCTGTTGCAGTCTGTGATGGTCAGTCCTGTTTTTAATGTGCATGTACGTTGCCCGGTGATGCATAGACACACAGGTTATTCAATACAACTTTTTGAAAAAAATCAAATTGGTTTGCTAGGTTTTTGTCACAATATGAGAAATACTTCTTAGGATAAATGCTTCATAGATAGCTTATGTGCATTGCTGTTTTCCTACTTTATTATTAATGACATTACAGTGAACCTGCTGATTGCTGGTTTTTTAAAACTCTTTTTTGGGCATTCCAGCCTCAAACTATATAATATGATATAGGACATATGATATATGATATATTTCGAGTCACATTAAAAATTTGACATTGGAGATTAGAAAGAATATTTTGGAATTTCAAATGAATAATTTAAAGCACAACTGTTGGAGTACAAATCATTTATGGTTGAAAACTTAACTGTTAGTCTTAAAGATTTTCCCCCCTCCATCAATATATAGGTGCTATGACATGACATTTATTCTATTTGTTTTCTAAACAGATAATAATTTTGAGAAAGAAATATTTTCAACAACACTGGAATGTATTGGATTTTATTATCATGCTTGTGGGCTTTATTGATATTTTTTGTTTATACTGTGTCACACTGAGACCGAACAACTTGGTTCTAATCCAGCTTACAGTGACATTAGGATATTTCAGAATAATTAGGCTTCTTCCTCTCTGCAAGGTAAGACTCTATATTTGCCATATTTTATTTACTAAATGATTTAAGAAACCTTGTTGAGAAAAATGAGGGGAGGAGCATTCTCTTTTGCAAATCTCTTTCAGCAGGTATCTGCTTGATTCATTCTCTTGCCTCCGTTAAGTCATTACTCAAATCTGACCTTTACAGGTACTTTCCCCAACCATCCTATGAAAAATGGCAGCCCGTCCACCAAGTTTCCCTCCAGTTGCTTCAGCTTTTACTTTTTCTCCCCAGAGCACTCGTCACACATTTACTCTCTATTTGTACTTGCTTTCCATGGGGTGGGTGTCTTCTTGTTTTGGTCATTGGGCATATAGTTCAGTACTTAAGAAGTATTTGTTGAAAATGAATGAACACATGAAGGACACTAGGCGTGGGGTGGTCTAGAAATAAGCTCTTCACATCTCAGTAGTGTTTGTTCTTATTGTCCAAACTGTAAAACCAAGACACTTTCTCTACAGCTTCATGCTCACGTGACACGCTGCTTGTGGAGTTTCCCTTTACTGTGAGTTACAATGATTAGTCCTCCTTCCCATGGGTCTTGTTTGAACTCTGAGAGTAGATTTTCATATTTTCAGTCTCAGCTTTTATGACTTCTTGTTTTCTTTCCCTTGGAGTTGCACTGTATAAGCATTTAAACCGTAAGCCTCGGGTTTCACTTGCTATTCTGACTTGTTTTTAATATTTATCGCATCAAAAAGGATTATTAGTATGAAATGGAATTATAGCAGCTTTGTGTTAAAAAAAAGTTGCTCCAGACTCTTGTGGCAAAGTGCATACATTAGAATCCTCTACCTAGAGACTATCCTCTGAGAAATTTGTTATCATTTTCCCCAAATAGTTATTTTAAATTCAGAATTACTTGGATTCTCAGCTTGTGTTTTAGAAATTCTCTGTTCTTTCCTTTATTCTATATTGCTGTTACTAAACTTTAGTGTTTATAAGAATTGCTGTACAGAGTTGTAGGGAAAGGCAAAACCTGCTATCATGAGTAATTTTGATTCTATGATTTGACCTTTGAACTAAATTCAGCGCTAAGTGTTTGTATGAATTATAACTCCTTCCAATACAAATCAGAAGTGCGGCTAACAGCATCATGCTAAATGGTCAAAACTGAAAGCTTTCACTCCAAAATCAGGAACAAGGTAAAGATGTCCACTGTCACCATCCTTACCCAATACAGTTCTGGAGACATTAGCCAGAGAATTTAAACAAGAGAAAGAAATAAAAAGAATACAGATAGCCAGACGTGAAGGTGCGTGCCTATAATCCCAGCACAGCAGAGGCTGAGTCAAGAGGATTGCTGCAAGGTGAAGGCCAGCCTGTGCTACCCAGTGAATTTAAGGCCAGCCTGGACTATACAGCAAGATCCTGTCTCAAAAAAAAAAAAAAAAAAAGAATAAAGATAGAAAAGGAAGAAGTTAAAATTATCATTATTTTTGGATGACATGATGCTCTACATAGAAGACCTCAAAAACTCCACCAAAAGACTTGTAGATTTAGTAACTAAATTCAATAGCATAGCTGGATCCAAAGAAAACACAAAAATCAATAGCATTCCTGTGCACAAATAATAAACTCACTAAGAGGGAAATTCTATCTTTCACAATAGCATGAAAAATGAAATACTTAGGAATTAATTTAACAAAGTAAGTGAAAGATCTTTACACTGAAAACTACGGTACTCTGAAAGAGATCCAGGAGGATATCAGAAAATAGAAAGATATTCCTTGCTCTTGAGTAGGAAGAACCAACATAGTTATAGTGGTTACACTTCCAAATTATTATACAGATTTAATGCAATCTCAAGGAAAATACCAATAGCATACCTCATAGAACTAGAGAAAACATTCTTAAAATTCACCTGGAACAAGAAAAAACTGAAAATAGCAAAAATAATTCTGGGCAACAAAGGCAAAACAGGGAGCATCACAATCCCTGACTTCAAATTATACTACAGAGCTACTGTGATAAAAAACCCCAGCATATTACTGGGGAAAACAGGCCCAAGGATCAATGGAATCGAATAGAAAATGCAGAAACAATTCCAGACATTATCAGCCACTATATCTTTGACAAAAGATCCAAACACTTTTATTGGAAGAAAGGTAGCCTCTTTAATAGATGGTGTTGGAAAAACTGGCTTTACACATCAAAGATTAAAACTAGACCCAGGTCTATCACCATGCACTAAACTAAAATCAGAATAGATCAAAGATCTAAATAGCAAAACAGAAACACCAAATCTGCTGGAAGATAGAATAGGTAGAATTCTTGAACACATAGGTACAGGCAAAACCCCAATCACATGGGAAACACAGAATCAATAACTGGGACCTCACCTTATTAAAAACTTTTTGCACAGCAAATCACCAACAAAGTGAAGAGACAACCAAAAGAATGGGAAAAAATTTTTGCCGGCTGTTCCTCAGACAAAGGAGAACTATCTAGAATATATAAAGAACTAAAAAAAATCAGACCCCCCTCCCAGAGTCCAATTCAAACATGGGCTCTGAGTGGGCATCTGACATACTTCTCAGATGAGGAAATATAAACAGCAACTAAATACATGAAGACAATATTCAACATCACTGGTCATTTGAGAGGTACAAATTAAGACAACACTGAGATTCTATCTCATTCTGGAAAGAATGGCCAGTCCCAAGAAATCAATCAGTAACAAATGCTGGTGGGGCTATGGGGGAAAAGGAACCCTTCTCCACTGTGGATGGGAGTGTAGGCTGGTCAATCCTCTATGGAAATCAGTGTGGAGCTTCCTCAAAAAACTAGGGCTGGAGGTCCCATTCAACTCAGCTCTTCCCCTCCTTGGTATCTTCCCAAGGGAATTAAAAGCATCACACCACAGCTATATATGTACACTTATATTTATAGTGGCATAATTTTTAATAGCTAAATCTTGGAAACAGCTTAAATAACCAGACTGATGAATGGATAAAGATGTGCTTTTTAAAATATATGATGGAGTACTACTCTGCCATAAAAAGGATAAGCTTGAGACATTTCTAGGTAAATTGATGCACCTTGAGACCATACTCTTGCGTGAAATAACCTGGACACACATGTGTAAAAAATCACATTGTTTCTCTGGTGTGAGAACCTGAAAGTGTAAATAAGGACCAAAATATATAGTGGAAATTGTGAAAAAGGAAGAAAATTTTCAAGAGAAAGGTAGGGGGAAGGGGCAAAGGAATAAAGGGAAAAGAAAAAAAAACCAGAAGGGCAGGATAAAATGGAAGCAAAACTTTTGTACATAGGGAAGGGAAGAAGGGTTGAGGGAAGGGGAGGAGAATAAGAAAAAAAGAAGAATCAAAATATATCATGTACAGGTACAAATTTCCTATGATGAATATGATCATTATGTATATCTAAATTGTACAAATAAACTTATTAATTAAAATAGGCAGGTATAGCTAAGACTTAAAATGAAAGAGAATTTTCTCAGGTACCCAGTTTTCATACAGATGTGCAGAAAAATGTAAGGTAAGTATTTTGGCAGCAATGCTTTGTGAGAACTATTTCAAATGAAGTAAAATTTAAAGGTGTATTAGCAGGGTTGGCCAGCAAAGGTACTGAACCAGCTGGCGCATTTGTTTACCATGCTCTGGACAAATCTCAGTGGAGTAGACTTAAGGAATCAATATTATCATTAGCTTTTGTGTCAAGCACTTCTGTTTGCCAGGTACTGAATAGAGCATTTTAAATACATTATATAGTTAAGCTATTTTTACAAGTCTGTGAGGCAGGTGTCACTACTACATGAAGTTAGGTGCCCTCATAGCTGGACTTAGCACAAGGTACAATAGCTTTGGAGAGAAATCTGCATCCAAAAGCTTGAAAGAATATCGGGATCTGTAGGGAGGCTCCAAGGGACGGCTCAGGGGTTGTCAGTACAGCACAGAGGCAAGCTTTGAAAGAGTCCTCTAAAGACCTTTCTCTTTGCACAGCATTTCACAGTCAAAAAGAAGCTTTTAAGACTCTTCTCTGCTCTTATAATTTCTTCACTTTGTCACATTCTATTTTCCTGTTCCATTTTGCCCAGTTCCTCATTATCAACCCCAGGGCTGGGGAAGAACTCAGTGGGAAGCCCCTGCACTATGTATAGAGGCAACTCCCCTGGAATTCTGGGACTTAATGTCACTGTGTCTGTCTTATGTGTGAGTAAACAGAGTCCTCCAAGTCACTAAGTAACTTGCTCAAGGCCACAGAGCTGGACAGTAGAGCAGCTGGCATTTAAACCCAGTGAGGTCTATATTTAAAATCTCATTCTCTTAGGTCACTCACTACACTAACCTTTCTAAGCCTAGGATTAGAGAACTTTGGAGCTAAGAATGATCTTAGATATCCTAAATTCCTTATTTTACAAGTGAAAAGACTAAGGTGTGGAGAGATGATTTATTCAGCTGGTAATTATAAATGAGCTTATGGGTCCCCCTCTCTGTACCCTGAAAGATACAGACAATGATAGAAAACGCTGGGCCAGAGGCTCCACAGAAAGTTACTCATCTTCATGATGAATGTGATCACTATGTCTATATGAAATGTACCCATAAGATCTGATTGAAGGAAAAACAATAAGGAGAAAACAACTTAAAAGGTGAAGACACCAAACTTTAATTGCTTTAAAGAGTAAATCTCAAACTCAGATTTGCGCAGAAGCGTCAGGAGGATTTGTTACAACGCTGATTGCTGGGACCCACCTTGGAGCATCTGAGTCAGCAGGACTGAGGTGGAGCCCAGAATCTGCATTTCTAACAAGTTTCTGGGCGCAGGTGTTGCTGGTAGGGAGGAGAAATTTTGAGAATTTCTGCTTTGTAGGGTGCTTGTTCTGTTGAAACTTGCAAGTTTTCTCCCCCTCTATTTTTCCAGCTATTAATACCTCCACTGATAAATAAGATAGATGTACAGATCAAAAAGCACCTCAGCTTGGTGTATACTATTACAAAAGGATATGCCAAAAGTCAAGAAGATGCCAAACTTTTAGTAAAACAAATTTCTGGCCGTGAATCTGTGTATCAGGTGAGAAACATGCAGTGGTCATTTTTTTTGGGGGGGGGCTGTTAATTGTGGATTAATAGGTGATTTATGTTAAGATTATTTCCACATGTATTTGACCAGACAAATTCCAATAATAGAGGGGATTCAATGACTTATTATGTAGTGCAAGGTGTTGCAGAGGAGAACAATCTCAGATCTTTGTATTTCAGCTAATGAAGCTCCAGTGGCACAATAGGTTAGCGCGCGGTACTTATATATTTCAGCTATTATTATCAAACTCACTTGTCTCTGTAGCAAAAAATAAGTGATTTATTTACTGAGGGCAGAGTAAGGGAGAGAGTCTGTGAAACTCTCAAAATGGTAGTGCACTGGGAAAAGGCTTCAGGGAAGAGTGGAGGCTTAGCAAGTCTTCGTCTAAAGGTTGGGTCTGTAAGTACAGTGAACGAGAGAAGGATTTGCCAGTGAAAACTTAAAATGGTACCGTGGAGGGGGCGAATAGTAGCAGTTTTTTGTTTTTTAGTCACTTAAGACATTTCGTGTTTCCATGCAGTACTGTTACTGCCAAATGGCAGTTGGGAGATGGAGCGAATCATCTCCTAACCAGGCTTTCTCACCCCAGGCTGGCCATTCGCAATTAAATGATGTTCCTAAAAGAACCACTTTAAGCTGCATATGTATTTTCTGTTTGGGAATATTCAGTGGCTCCTCCTAGCCCACAGGGTAAAGTCTTTGAATGTAAAACAAAAATTAAAAGAAAATACCTCATAATTTTACAAGTTGAAAAACAACATCATAATAGAAGTAAAGTGTCCCTTCTTGGCCTTTTTGGCTCTCTGAGCAGCATGCCTGTGGTTGGAGAGGTGGCCAAAAGGTGGCCAAAAAAAGCAGACCAAGGAGAGGGAGGTGGGCCCTTTCCTAAGGAAGACCCATATTATGCAAAAGCATCTGTTCTGTCCAATACGAGAAATATGACAAAAGCACTAGCCATGAGAGCTCAAGAAGCCACAAGTCATCCGATGGCCTCAACAGCTGAATGTTTGAAAGGGGTCTTGCTAATCTGCAGAAGGAAGAAGTTGCATTTGGAAAACTCAAGCTAATTGTGGAGGATGTTTAGGGCCCAAAGCACCTAACTCTGATGGCATGGGCAGTGCACTCCATGATCAAAGAAAGGCAGGGTGTGACTGAAGCGCATGGTGTCAAGCTGACTGACGTTATTTGCGCTGCTTGTGCTGTGTTGGTTTTACTAACTAGTCAGGGAAGACTGTCATGCTCTGTGTTTATAGGTCTGTTCAAGCTAGAAGGAGATGAGAGAAATCATGCCTAGAATGGTGCAGATAGACAACTTGAAAGAAGTGGTTCATAAATTGATTCCAGACAGTATTGAAAATGAAGTAGAAAAGAAGTGCGTATCTCTCGTATCCTCTTTATGAGGCATCTTCATTAGAAAAGTGAAAAGTGCTGAAGAAGCCCAAGTTTCAACTAGGCGATCATGGGCCTTCGTGGTGAAGGTGGTAGTTCTGGAATAGCTATCGGCAGGGAGACAGACGCTGAAGTTCAATGAGCTGTTCCATACAAGCCGCCAGTCAAGGAACCTGTGTAAAATTCAGACCTCTATCAGTGACAGAGAGTACTACTTGTGGGGAAAAATGGTATCCCTCCCAGTTCTCTAGTCTACCACTACTCAGAGACAGCCCCTAGGAACTTTTCTTGTGTTAAATTCCTTTATTTCTTACCATAATAATGTAAATAATAAGCATATGCACTTAACTTTTGAGTCATTATTTCTAAACAGTGTTTATTCACTACTCACCATAAAGCATCTGGAGGTCAGAGCATCCCTCTTTAACCTTCTCTTCCCTGCGTCTTAAATTGTTGGAGCTACTCTTTTTATAGAGAAAATATAATATTTATGTTCTGTTTTGTAAGTATAATGAAGTCTTCATCCTTTTCAATAAATGTGTATAAATGGAAAACTTAAAAATCTTTCTTATGATTACATAACGTTATTCACTTATATGAACTATCGATTAGATTCAATTTATAAAAAAGAAATATAATCTTATGCCAGTAAAAGCTTACTACTGAAAGAGATTCTAAAGAAACAATTAGAAATGTTTTTTCCTAAGTGTTTTCTTTCTTCTGATTTTATCCTCAGCCACTTTTTCTTGAGTCTCATGTGAGCCCTTTTTTCTTTAATATTCTTCATTTTATTATGTTGGATTGTGCCTGTATTTTTTCATAAGATATTTTCATTTATATGTCCAAAATTATTTTTTATTTTGCTATCATAAGTAATAGTTTGACTCAGAAGAATCATTTCCTTTGCTCAGAACTCAAAGACATGTGCTGATGTTCTGGTTTAAGGTTCTGATACACATTCAATCTTACTTTTGCTCTGGTTTTTTTCTCTTCTGGGAGGCCTTTAGGATTTTCTCTTTGTATCTTTGGAGTTCTGAAATTTCATCAGGATATGTCTACGTATGATTTTAAAAAAATTATTCCACACAGCACTTGGCACTTATGACCTGAAGATTCTCATGTTTCTTCCACAACTTTTTAATTTCTTTCCCTGTGTTTAAAAAGGTTTTTGAATTTCTGGACTTAGTCTCTGTTTCTATTTCTCATCACTCTCAACTGCTTGCTCTTTGTAGTGAGAATCCTTCAACTTGATTTTCCATGTTGCAAATTTAGTTTTTGGTTGTGATCATTCTGCTGTTTGTTTGTTTTTTGTCTTTTTTGAGACAAGGTCTCGCTATGTAGCTCAGGCTGGCTTTGAGCTCACTTTGTAGCCCGGCTGGTCTTAAACTCGCAGCGATTCTCTTGCCTCAGCCTCCAGAGTGCTGGGATTACAGGTCTGCGCCACCACACCTGGCTCATTCTGCTGTTTAGTTTACCTACCAAACCTTTTGAAAATTTTTGACAGCCACTTTTTGATCTTTAAGAATTAATGAATGCTTCTTTTACACCATGGTTTTCCTTTTATTTAAAAAAAAGATGTTTATTTATTTATTTAGATGGGATCTCCTTGAATTCACCATGTGGCCTAGGCTGGCCTCAACTTCATGGTAATCTTCCTGCCTCAGCTTCCTGAGTGCTAGGATTTTAGATATCTGCCACCATGCCCAGCCTTGAATCTCTTTATTTTAAAAGTTTATTTCCTATGTTAGTTCTGCTTCCTTAAGGTTCATTCTTTTTTATTTTATGAAAAAATAAGACAAAATTTCATTTAAAAAGGAGAAAATATCAATCGTGTACTGTATATCACTCTGAAAAGTAGTTACTCAGGATATAAACAAGGTAAGTACTCTCTTTTAAAGAAGAAACAGATAATAGCACAAAACTTTCTTTTCAATAAACAAAGAGAAACTGGTAGCACTGTATAAATGAAACAAATTAGCACCCATATTAAAATACTTTAAAGCAAGGGAATAGGTAATTTGTACAATTAATTGAACTTCTTCTTACTTCCTGTTTTCTATTTTGCACATGATTTGTGCATATATGTTGTTTTTGGTTCTGATCTTTCTTTCTGCTTTCCATCCCCCAGTCTGGTGATTTTATATTTTCTTTTTTTGTCTTTATGAGACAGGGTCTCTCTATGCAGTTCAGGCTGACCTTGAGCTCACTTTGTAGCCCAGGTTGGTCTTGAACTCACAACAATCCTCCTGCCTCAGCCTCCCAAGTGCTGGGTTTACAGGCGTGCGCCATCATGCCGGGCCTTTTAGTTATATTTTCACATGGGAAGACAAAGGTCTAAGCTGAAGTGTACCAATAATTGAAAGGGATTTTTCTCAACCCAGCCTCTTGATTTAAAAACCGGCAATGATGTTAAACCCCAGTTACTAAAGCCCTGGGTGTAGTCATTGTATATGCTGCACAACACCATGGGTCTATGGAGTTTGTGTCTCCTGGTTGTGCTACTCCTTGGTTGGTGAATGTTAGTCACCTCAAGCTCTCATCCAGGAAAGAGAAGCTCTTTCCTTACTGTAGTAGAAGAGGCAACGAGGCTGTGAAGTTCCCTACCTTTATCGGATCAAACATTAAAGTGTAACATAATTCTACCCTGTTGGTTTACTTTGAAGAATGGAAAATACACTGGAAAGAGTCAGTATGAAGAGGGTTAGGTGCTGCCCATGCCCCGACGCTAGACTTCACTGTGCGCAGAGATAGTCTAATCGTGTGGCACATCCCCAATACCGACTCCTCCGCTGTTACTAAGGCAGAAGAAACAGTTTGATGAAAGTTATGTAGCTCATTCTTACATTCAAAATGGGGGATATATTTGCACCCGAGTTTTCTATATCCAGACAAAGTAAAAAATTCACTTTGCTTAGACTACACACTAGTTGTTCCGTGTAAGTAGCACTGTGCCATACATTGTCGGAGTGTAGAGTTTCAGACACCTGCACTTCACAACTCTGTAGAACTGTCAGCTGGACCATCACAGAGCTGTTGGTATGGACCAATACATGCTCCAGAAAGACTCACATCTAGAGGGGAATCTGTGCGGGGCAGTGCCTGGGGCATAACAAGAAGCCAGCAAGTATCTGCTGTATGGTTGATCGCTTAGCCTTAGAGTGGAGCTATGTCTTCAGTTAGATAAGGAGTTACTCACTGACACTGTATTTTCTCATTATTCTACTTTTCTGGTGCTCTTCACAGACTGGTTTCCCAAATAGCTGCTTGCTTTGCACACGTTCAAATCAGGCTCTGTCTGTGAATATTCTCAGAGCTGCACAGCAGAGTGGATATAGTCCTTTTTGGAAACTATTAGATACAGTAACTGTGTGAAATACTGACGGTACAGCATTCATTACCCTTTGGGCCTCGGCACAGGAAAAGCAACAGAACTGACTAGAGGGGAGAATTAAGAAACATAGCTGTCCTAAATCAAACTAGGTGAAATTTTCTCTACCAAACTTCTTTGTATTAAAATTTAAAGCCAGAACTGCACCTGATGCCATTAAAAATACATGTTTTCCTTAATTTCTTGTAGAAATTGCATGACATTTTGGAAAAAAACAAACAAGATGCTCTCCGAGAGCTAGGTGAGTTGTGGGAGTAGCTGGTCTCCTGAAAAACCTTATGTTTCCATAAATTAACTGAAGGAAGATGAATTCATGCATTGATACATCCACTGACTCATCCATTCATTTATTCATTAAACCAGTGTTTATCGAGCACATGTATTTGGGCCAGAAAGGGAAAGAAAATATGGGTAGATCTGAACACTGAAAAAAGTGGAGTCCGGTGAGGTACGTGAGTGCACCCGCAGGGAGCTGTAGAGTTAAGGGAGTCCTATTTGGGAAGAAAGAATAAGAAGAGCGTAGGAGTATGTTACTGTAGCAGTGCCAGGGTTCTGAAGGCTGTAAGAAAAAGACACGTGAAGGTTGCCTTTGAGAAAATGTTTCGTGTTTGTAAGGAGACTCCAGGGTAGGGCTCCCAGGGGTTCTCTTTCTTGAACATCTATCGTCACTGCACTTACCTGAAGCACACAAAAGGCAGCTGAGGATTTTATGCTAGGTGTGTTGGGTCTGCTTGCCTCTAAGGGGACGATGGTCAGGCCCTCAGTGGGTGCTCAAGCATCTGGCATATGATAAGGTCTTAATAATTGGACCAGCAGAAAGTAAGACCATTGTGTCCTCATAAACACATTGTAAGATGCCATATGGATTTCTAGGGGCCAATTGTCCAAATCTAAATGGAAAGAATACTATCTAACAAGTGACATTGTAAGTTTGGAGAAGACAGGTCAGAATATTTTGGCACCATTTCAGAAAACTCAGGACTCAATGTCACCTTTCATGTATTGGCGGGTTTTAATTTCTGTGATTTTAAAGAAGAGGGGCCTAGGAACTGTCATATTATGTTTTAGATCAGTAAAGAACATTACACAGTTTTCTTTAGTCATGTAAAACAGAGTACCTCTTTCCATATGATTATTGCAACTGATTATTGAACGGTTAAATGAGGCATTATGAAGTGTTTTATATGCATTACCTCATTTAACCTTACAATTAACTTGCCTGAGGCCACATGGCCAGTAAGCGGTGAGCCACCCCTCCAGCCCTGGTGTTTCTGACACTAAAATTTATGCTCTTGATTATGATTACCTTTCATTTTACTGGTCAGCTAATGTCACTGAAAAGATATATGAGAACCTTCTATGTGTTGGGCATTGTGCTCAATGATTCCAGAGATGAAATGGATGATGTCTGAACCTTGACTCAGTCTAGTCCATAATTTCTCATATTTAGTAAAGTAGAAAGAATAGGCGACTTGATCTCAGAAAGATCCACCAGTTAAGGCCCAGGGCCTCTTTCATTCTTTCACTTAGTCACCTACTTATCCAACTGACAAAGAATATGTAATACTGAAGATGAGGCATGTAAATGAAAATAGTAGTACTATAATGAACTTCATCCTGGAAATATATAGGAGATGCCGTGGGATTATGGTAAAGAGACTGATTTTCTCTTAGATGGTCGGGAGAGCTAGTTTTAAGTTTTCTTGTCTACATAATGCAGATGAAAACAGCTTTCATCCCACCAGCCTCACGAGTTCTGTATGAAAACAGAATGAAAAGATATTGTATAAATGCTTTGGAAACTATAAACTACCATAAAGACATTGGTTATCATTGCTGTTATTGCATAAATTGTTTAACAACTGTAACTTTCCCCAGGCTTCATAGAGCACGAGAATCGTGATGTTGTCATTGCTTTAAAGACCAAACAGGCAGTTCGGAAAGTGTTCGCTAAAGCTCAGAAACGTCTCACCTTCCTTTGGTCAAGAGGCATCATGGACAGAAATGACGCCATCAGCATGAACAATGTAAGAAGGCAATTTCCATGCTGCTTGCTTCCATCAGCCCAACACACCAGCCTGCACTGTTACTTTCACAGGGGTGTGAAGGAAGTCGGTGGGACAAGGTGTTTAATTGCACTTGTAACCTCTGTAATAGCCTGCAGCCTTTGTTAATGCCAGTGACAACCAAAGTTAGTGCTGTCTGGTAGACTCAAAACTACCTGGCTGCAGGTTTAGTAAAGTTGAAGTTAGGTTTATGAAGAGAAAGGATTGGGGACTTACGAAAGGAAAGAGTGTCTGACGGGACCCACAGTAGTCATGTGGTCAGGCTTTAGGATGGGACTTCAGCAAAGTTTTCCATTTCCTATGGAGAAAGAGTCTCCATTTCCTGTCAGACTTGTTCTCAGTGGTAGCTTCCTTTGGGTCTCTCTCTCGACTCACTTGATTTTGCTTCTTTTCCAGCTACTAGGAGAGTATATACCACCCAGTCCCACTGGCTGTGGAGGTGGCAATCATATTTACATGGTTGGGGAGGGGACCAACCTGTGTGTGTGTGTGTGTGTGTGTGTGTGTGTGTGTGTGTACATGTGTTGCGTGTGTGTGTGGCGGGGGGTATGATGGTGGGGATTTGAGCAGGGCAGTTCAGAAGGGAGAGGAGTAGGGAAGATTACTTAATCAGCTGGCCAACCAAAGGACTTTGAGAAATTGTAAATATACTTCAGAAAAATAGAATGTCTGACAAAGGGAGAACAGCCACTTTGAACCCCACCACTCTACGATGCCCTCCATCTAGACTGTATGCATAAGAACAGGGTCCTTTGTACACCCTTGTAAAGGTCTGCTTCCTAGCATATGTCAGCAAGATGGAAGTTCTGGTTCCACATTTTGTCTGTGTTGCCCAGTGACACACCGTTCCTGATGTCACTGTAACTCTGAGCCTGGGGCCACACTACACTGTACTGTTTATTTTCAGGGCTTTGTCCCTCATTTCTGCCTTGGAAGAAAAGGGGGACACGTGGGACAGAAGAACTTTCTCTGGTGCTCTGTCTCTTCACTAAATGGACAGTATGAGTTTGCTTTAATCTCTGTCTGGGAAGAGAAGGGGCTGCTTTATAGGGTTCCTCACCTTCCTCGAGTGACACCTCTGAAATACTGCGTTTTGTGTTCTATTTTTGTCATTTATCATTTTGAGGTCTGTGTAAGACCATTGAATGCTTGGTGTTCATTTATTAAGATAAATACAAAATAATCTTTCTGAGTAGATAGACTTTTTTCCTATGGGTTTGTTTAGAGAAGTAATAGATAAGTCAATCACTGGTTATCATTAAATGACCAGTAATTGCCTAATTGTGAGCAAAAGAGATACAGTTCTCTATTCCAGGCTATAAAGAGACAGGCAAGTTTATTTAATTCAACTGAGAAAATACATGTTGGAAACACACTGAGTGCCTTGCACTCTTCTGATTGGAAGGCTTAAGGACAGCAACGCAGAGCCCGCTCCTTGTGCTCTTTCTCGTTTTCAGTGAGCCCTTTACCCATCCAACCAGTAACAGCCAGGTAACATGAAGGGTGATACAGGTAAGTAATAATAACTCTGTGTACAGTGAGTTCCCCACTGGACATGTGTAGGCAAAGCTAGGGAACAAAGGGATTAAAAGAGTTTTCTCTTTCCTCATGAGAGAAGCTAGAGAAAGCTTCCCAGGGGCCAGCGGCTGGAACTGTATCCTCCCACATCAGAAGGATTTACAGAAACAAATCACACACGCATAAGAAAATTTGAGAAAACATGGCAGTAAGTGGTGTGGTAATCAGCATAAAATTTGGAAAACTGAAGCTTCAGCCAAGGTAGGACACAATGTTAGCTGGGTTATAAAGAAAACAGATTTGATCTAAGCAAATAAATCAATGACTATAGAAAATGGAGGACAATAGAGACAAAAGAGGATAATTTACACAGGGTTTAAGAGGCTATAAGTGAAACTGAATTTGCAAAATAGTAGTTTAATTGGATTTCTTTAGCTTTTGCCCAGTGTCCATTTTCTGTTGTAGGACCTGATCATCATCACCTTGATCATTTGCTTTCAGGTATTTCTTAACAAAATAAAAGCCTTGAATAAATTTCCGATGGTAGCTCCACCTCCTACTCCTGGCCAATACCTCTCAAACATTATTTGGCTGGAAAATAAAGATGTTCTCATTGAGTTCTTCAAGGTAAGGATTCTATTCTCTGTTCTGGCTCCAATGTGATATACACTTCCCCTGCCTATTTTTTCCACTATGTAAGGCAAGATGAACAGAAAAGCACATTCAAAGCACAAATCCTGTACTGACCAATTCAGCAAAAGCCAAAATAGAGGCTCAGCAAAACTCAAAGTAAGAGGACATTTCTTTCCGAAACTAAAGGGGAGATAGCTGTTCACAATAGCTTATCTGCTTAGAAAGCCATGTTTCTTGATTATCTCCAAACCTATTCTATTTTATGCTGTAGAGTATTGGACTTCCACATACATACTCTAAAAGAAACATTTTCTTTTATAAGGAAGGTCTCAAGTTTAAATTACTAAACAGGTCAGGCAGATAATATAAAAGTAAAACCAGCTAGGGAACAGTGAGGATTGTGGTGTATTCAAAAGTTTATGCTCTGTCTAAAGTTAGTGGAGTTTTGTTATAGGATTTACAACAA
Organism: Dinomys branickii; assembly: GCA_004027595.1. Lineage (NCBI taxonomy): Eukaryota > Metazoa > Chordata > Mammalia > Rodentia > Dinomyidae > Dinomys > Dinomys branickii. The sequence goes on along the minus strand of PVLD010013423.1, from coordinate 12,732 downwards.
ATATCGATCAGATATCCTCTTATGTATCAGAGACTGATGTAGGCTTAGGATGTGGCAGTAAAAGGCAAAGTTCCTCCTGTTGTAGGCTTTATACTATGTGGACAGAGATGGACGACACACAAGCCAACAATTAAATGTACAGTGTGTCAGGGTTATAAGCGCTGTAGAGAAAAATAAGATGAGAAACACGAATATGATGAAGCGGCCATTTACATAGGTGGTTAGAGAGGGGTGCTCTAATAAGACAACATTTGAAGATATTTGAAAGAAATAAGGAAGCAAGTCATGTAGATGTCTTGGAGAGGAGCATTCCAGGCAAAGGGAAGAGTCAGCACAGACCCCAAGGAAGAGGTGCCTGGCTTGTTTAACGAGTACCACACACCACCGGGTGTGTTTAAGGAGCACCACAAGGACTACCAAGGTCCCTGCAACTGGAGCAGTGATGGATTCAGCAGTTGCAGAGAACTGGAATATATAACGTGTCATAGGCCACTGTATGGACTTTGGTGTTTACTCTGAGCCGAATGGGAAGTGTTCAGAAAGTTTTGAGCAGAGAAATGACATGGTGTTAGATTTAAGAATGACGACTCTGCTGCCATGTTGAGAATAGGCTGTGAGAGGTCGAGAGTAATCCAGGGAGAACAGGTAGGAGATAATTACAGGGGATGGAAGTGGTGATGGTGAGTGGGAGTAGTAGAGGTAGTAGTCAGACTAGATACGGTTTGAAGATAGAGGGAAGAAGCGAGGGGAGAAGCGAAAGGAGAGAGGACAGGAGGAGGGGCAGTAGGCACAGTACAGGGAAGAGGAGGAGGAGGAATGAAGGGGAAGAGGGAGGGAGAAACTTCTAGGGTTTTAATCTGAAAATAGAACAGAGTTGAGATGAGAAAGAGAAGATTTATATAATGGGGGCCAAAAGTTTGATTCCCAAAGAGTTAAGTTTCAGATAGGCTGTAGACACCCAAGTGCAGTTTTCAGTTAGACATCCAAGCTGAGGTACCGGACTTGAATTCAGATGGGAGGGCGAGACTGGGGTTTTCAGTAGAGAGGTCATATTTAAGCTCATGACAGTTGATGAACTAACCTAAGAAGTAAGTGTGGATAGAGAAGAGGCAACCAAAGAATGCATCCTGAGAAGCCCGACATTTAGGGGCGGGCAGTTGAGGAGGAATCGGCAGAACCGAGGAACAAATCCGTAGTGGCATCTGCTCTTAAGGAAGAGAGAGTGTTCAGCTATGTGCGATGAGGCTGAGAGAGCAAATAACGGGAAGGCTGAAAATGGCGGTTAGCTTCAATAGTGTTGAAGTCAGATCTTGTTCCCTCTTCCCAAGAAAATCATAGTAAGAACTTGTTTGGAGAAACTACCAAACTAAAATGTTTGGCAACCAATTAAAAATTTTAAAATAATTTAAAATAATTTAATTTTTGCAGGCCAAAAGATACACACTTGGGGGCAGGGTATGACCCATGGACCACAATTTTGTGGCTTTAGTTTTGAACAATTACTGTGTTATAACTTTCTCATCAACTGGTTAAGATTTTTGGAGTCAGGAAAACTCTACGGCCATGTGTGGTATTTGGTTCATCACCAGTTTGGTTGTGCAATACCTTGTGCTATAGAGAACAAGAAGTACAAGATGTTTGTCCCCCCGTACTTAGGGGTGTTTTCCTGCTTTCTAGAAAGAAATGGCAGGGCACTATCACGTTTTGAATATCTGATTTCTTTGGTATCTCTTTTCTTTATGCCAGAAAAGTTAAATTTTCTTTTGAATTAGATTTCAAATTTTGTTAAACTAAAACTGGTAAGTATTGGAAACTTACTTAAACTGGTTCAAGCAAAAGGTAAGTTTACTGAAAAGGTTCTGTGGAGGTTTGTACTGGTGAAGAAAGAGTTCAAAAAGTACCAGACACTAGATGGCTTCAAAACATCAGAAACATCAGAAGTTTATTTCTTACAGTTGTGGAGGATGGAAAATTCAAGATGAAGGCACAGGCAAATTTGGCATCTGGTGAAGGCCTGCATCTGGCTTCATAAATGGTCATTGACTGTGACCTCACATGGCGGAAGGGACAAGGGGAATGCTCAGGGTCTCTTTGATAAGGGCGCTAGTTTCATATGCAAGGGCTCCACCCTCATGGTCTAATCATCTCCCAAAGGTCCAGCTCTTAATACCAACACAGGGAGTGTTAGGGTTTCAACAGATGAATTCTAGACAGACACAAATGTTCAGTTTATAACACTAAGTGACCCTGAGCAAGGTGGAGCCAGGTCAGCTGCAGGACATCAGTGATCCACATGTGTGGAGCTTTTCTTTACTGATTCAGTAGAGCTGTTTCAGTGCTAAGCGCCCACATCCAGATTCCAAGGCTCTCGGTTAGGATGCTTCAGGAAGAAATCCCACAGGTTTAGGCTGAATCGGCCCTCCGTGTACCAGTGTGTCTGTGGGGAGAGGGGAAACGCTCCCAGGCAGGGGCTGTGGCCGCAGTTTGGGAAGCAGATCCCAAATAAATCAGTAGAGCAGGCGTAGACAGTGAAGGTGTCTCAGAGGGGTTTATTACAGTTTGAATTCTGGATATTTTTTAATCCTTTTTAAAACGATCCGTATCTCAAGTTGTCTATATCATAAGGTATTGTGCAACCAAATTTGTGAGGAAGCAGAAAATGGATTTGATTCCCTATAAGTAATACTTTTCACAAAGAAAAGCGGGGAATGGGGGAAAATGACAAAAAGAATGAGAAGACAACTCCTATAAATTAATGATTAACAACCATCTGAAGGGAGTGTGTAGCCGGGGTTCAGGCTTCTTGCCCTGTTTAATGTGACATGCCTACGCGGAGAAGTTGGACTTGCTCTGCCCCTTAAACGTACTTCTTGCTCTTGAGGTGGCCCTTTTCCTTACTGTAGTGGTTCCTGACGGCCGCTTAACTCAAGTATCGCCAGGGTAAGCTCCGTGCTGAGTTGGAAGGACATGGGTGTTGCTCTCACTAGGGCATAGCTAAAATTCACATAAGTGAAACAGAAAAAAAGTCTCTAGCTGTAGCTTACTCATGTCAAATATAGTAAAGCTAATTTTTTCTACTCCTTCCTTCTTTCATTCCCCAAATGGTTGTTCATTAAAAAGGCAACATCTGTAAAGATCAGAGGGGAGATAATAGTAGAAAAACAAGGCCTGAATTAAAGCACAACAACTTGCTTTAGATAAAGTTTTTCTCTTTGGAAATGACATCATTGCCCATGCTTATTTTAACACTGTCAAACAATTCAGAACTATGTTAAGTGAGAAGTCAAAGCTGTTCTGCTTTCCCTCTCCTGGCCCTGACATAACCACTGTGGATGATTTGGCATCTTTCAGAAATGCCATTTGGTCACCCTAGTTCTGTTAAAATGCTGTCAGTGGCATCTTACTTGTTTTAAGAAAAGCTGAACTCAGAAAGTCCCCAAGGGCCTTCAATACCTGGCCCTGGCCCACCTCTCCAGAGGGGTCTCTATCAGGGCTGCATTGCGACCCTCGTGGGCCCTTAGCAAGTTTGCCTCAGTGGGACCTCTTCCTCCATCAAAATATATTTAAACATTATACTTATGTCTGTGTTAATTAGTATAAAAACTAGTATATTAAAACATTTTTCTCAACTTTACAAGTTCTTTTATCCATTTCCTCTTCTGATTTTAAAAGAAATTAGAACATTGTGTGAGTCTCTACAGTAGAGAGGACCCTAGACCTTGTGCCTGCTGGGTAACTACTGACGCCCCTATGGTTTGTATGACTTCCTGGTTGAAATATATTGAAATTTTTTTCAGCTACCTCAACTGCAGACATTATGTTTGCTTCTGGATCTTTGCATACAGTGAATCTTCATATTATTTTGCTATTTGGCACTCTTGTTTCCAATCTCGGTTTAGTTATTCTTTTTTCTGTAAAGATCTCATTGAACAACCAAGAGGTTCGTGCCTTCTGCACTATTCAGTAGTAGCCTGTCTGGTCTTGTCTGTCATACTCACCACACTCAGTTGTAATCGTCTACACAGTGTCTAGAGGTCTAGAGTCAGGAAATCTGTTTAGCTTGCCCTTGTAGTGCAGGTCCCTAACAATGGCTAGAAACTGTTCTTACTCATTAATTTAATCATTCATTCTATAAACATTTATTGAGGGTTTATGTCATTTACTATGCTGTACCAGGTACTAATCACAAAATTTATAGTTTGTTTATCTCTTTATTTCTAAAAGTTGCTGCAGTATAGCTGCATGTTGTACTTTATCAACAAACCAAGGGTAGAGTTTGTGTTTATATGTTACTTACAAACCAGTTGTAGTTTTAAAATCTTATTTCTACTGAGCAAAGCAGAGTGTGAAACTTCGGTGTTGAGTCCTCCTTTCGCTCCTTTCTCTTCTCCTGTTCTCCCCCGCTCCCTCCAGGAAAGGACCAAACTCGCCTACTTTGACTATGGCGATGTCATCTGCAGAGAAGGTGAAATGCCACTAGGAATCTACCTCATTATTTCGGGAATGGCGAGTGTAAGAAACTATTGATTCTTTACCTAAAATATATTTTGAAATAACTCAAGCATGGTGGTGCGTGCCTGCAGTCCCAGAACTTGAGAGGCCAAGGCAGGAAGGTGGCCATGCATTTGAGGCCAGCCTAGGTACATAGTAAGTTCAAGACGAGACTGGATTGAAAAAAAGAAAAGAAAAAAAAGTACTTTGAGATGCAGAATTGTCAAATCAGGAGTAGTTAATGAGCCCAGTGAAACCATTCTGGTTGAGTTAGCATAAGGATCTTAACACCTGAATGTGCTTATTTTTTTATAAAATATTGCGACAATTACTTATTCTTCACAACAATGCTGGGGGAAAGCAATATTTTTTAGGAGGTTCAGACAAGGAAAGTAATACTTGGAGTGATTTAAATTATGTACGGAAAGGACCTAAGAGCTCAAGAATGGGGAAGGGGTGAGCTGCAAAATCAAGCCTTTAGAGAGATCAAGTAGCATAAAGAGCAAAAATACAACTTTTAATTAGACAAGTAGGAGGCTTTTGTTGATGTGAGGGGCAGAGAGAGAGAGAGAGAGAGAGAGAGAGAGAGAGAGAGAGAGAATTAGGGTTTTATATGATATCCCTTATTATAAAGAACATAATATATTTGACTTTCTGGCTTTATTTATTTATTTTTTGAGTCAGGGTCTCTCTACACAGTTCAGGCTGACCTTGAACTTGCTTATGTAGCTCAGGCTGGCCTTGAACTCACAGCAATCTTACTGTCTCAGCCTCTTGAGTGCTGGAATTACAAGCGTGTACCACCATGCCCGGCCTCTTCCTGCCTTTAGGATGAGCTTTTCAGACCTGAAAAATATGGTGGTGGAAATAAACTGTCATGGTAAAAATAACGCCAACACAATGTAGCACTAAGTACCTGGCGTTGTTCTGAGCTGAGCGGTTTCATTCAATCATTTGTTCTGCAAACATACACTTCATTACTACCACGGAGCAGGTGCTGTTCAGTCTTGGCCCAGAATCCACAACTAACCAAAAGTCTCTGCCATTTCAAAGCTTATTCTCTGAAGAAGGGATAAAAGGAGATGGAATGATAAAATGATTAAGTTGAATCTATGCTAGTGGAGCATCCCTTATCCAAAAAATGCTTAGAAGCCAGTGTTTTGGATTTTAGTTTCTTTTTCTTTTTTTCTTTTTTTTTAATTTCAGATTGTGGGATATTTTCTGATATATAGATAGACAGAGAGACAGATGGATAGACAGACAGATAGATATTCTGGGGCTGGGATTTGCCACATGTACACCTAACACATAAGGCTGATGGTAATAACATGCTATAGTTTTAGTGTGCCTGCCTTGTGGCTGAAACCAGTTATAAGAGGTCAGGTGTGGAATTTTCCTTCCTGTGCTGTCATGTTGGCGCTCATTATAGATCTCAGATTTTTGGATTAAGGATGCTCAAGCAGTCACATGTTAGAGGTAGTAGAACCATGAAGAGGTTAGTTGTATTTTTAAAAGGATATTAAGAATGGTAATCTATTGTGCCATTTGATCTTTATATGTACCCCATTTTTACATGAAAAAACAACTTTACCTTGAGGAATCAGAATGTAAAAGGAACCATTGCTTTTGAAAAGGCTGGTTCTTTCCTCACACCTGACAGAATTCACGAAGAATCTTTACCTTTCCCTGGAGTAACTGTAAGAAGTTGTGGGGGCTCCTCTCATTGGCTGACAGAAGTTTGACTATCTCATTTCCCTTTACACCTTCTCCGCCGCCCCCGCAGTTGCACAGCTCATCTCCTACCTTTGGCATAGACTGTATCCCGAGGCCTGACTTCGGCGATGAGACCCTGTTCACAGAGTACTGCACTAGTGGGCAGGTCCTCGGAGAGCTGAGCTGCCTGCTCCGGGAGGAGGTGAAATACAGCGCCATCTGCGAAACCACGTTACAGGTAAGTAAGGCAGTCGTTCTTCTCTGACTTATTAGTTAATCTTTCCTCAAGTAGTAAGGATGCCAGTACATTTTCTTCCTTTGAATTCTGATAGTTTGTTTAATCATCCAACCAGGGAGGCAGCGTAGAGTAGCCAAGACCGCAGCTTTCCTATTTCACGTGCAGGACTATGTTTAGCTCTACTATCTCTGGGCTATGGGACCTCTGTGAATTATTTATCTCTCTTGAGTCTTAATTTTCTTGTTTATTCAGCAGAGAGAATAACTACTTTTTGATGTTTTAAAATTTGGAAAATAATCTATGCCAATTGGCTGGCACATAGAGATGCTCAGTAATAGGCCACCATCCTGAAAGCAGTGTTTTAAAAGAGTATTAGCTTATTTTAAAAGTTTCTTCCTTTCATTTTTCACTTGGGAAGTAAGAAGTTATCTGTTCAATGAATAAGTGGTCTGACATTCTACTAGGTGTAGAGAATTCAAATAGAAATGAACCCAAGTTCCTACCGCTTTGGTGGGGGTGGTATTAGCTACAACAACGGAACAGGATTCAGAAGCTTAGAGGTATGTGGAGCAGAAGGCATCGTTGTTTCAGCAGCCTCATGCCATCTCCTTTCTGGAAGAGGACTAAAGGAATGCGTTCAGTCACAAGGCTGGACGGTTTCATTAAGATTCACTGAACTTGAATTCTGAAAGTGGTCTTCCTCAGTTAAGTCTGCTGTTTGCATCCAGAAAGAAATGCTGTGACTGCAAAGCTGCTACTGTGAATTCATCTACTGTGACAATAAACATAAGTAAGTTTGTAGCATTTGGTTCCTGAATGTGGGGCTGGTGAGGCCCCTCCTTCAGCATATGTATTTATTGATATGAATGTTCCTGGGCTATTAGGTCATAGTTTAATTGGACCATAAATTTTATCATCTATATACAACAAACAACTTTTCCGCTGTGCAATTACTCTGAGGTGGGAGAATATTATAGTCAGGTAATAGCTGACAGTCAGTTTTTCTGAAGTGAAAGTTAAGTATGCAGCCATCTTGTTTTATGATGGTCTTATAATTTACCTGCAAACCCAACTGGCAGTGGCCTGGTGTCTTTTCCTTTCAGGCCTTCTTTATCTCACTGGAGGATTTATATGAAGGCTTCGATATCTTCTGGCCTTCCCTGGAATATAAAATATGGCTCAATTTAGCTCTCCACATTGCTTATCAGTATTTTGAACCAAATATTGCTGATGAGGTAAGTTACCTGATTAAATGTGAAGGAACTTTTAGTTATTGTATTCTTTGGAAAAATGTATTCTGTCTTTTCCAGATAAAGATAGAAAGGAAAGTTGTGTCTGGCTTTCTAAAATAAGATTGCTAGAATTTTATCCACTCCTGACTTCCTGCATGTTCTTCATCCTTTTATCACAATTACTTTTCCCAGGATACCTGGAGTCATCCCTTAGAAAAATAAAATATATTAAATAGGAAGATAACCTCAAAGCCTAGCATATCATTAGCCAGAACAAGTGAATGAATACTGTCTGGTATTTAGTATGGTCTACTCTACCTGCCTTAGCATAAATCTCTTGCCTTTCCAAAACTTTTGTTGAGATACCTAAGCCTTCTTCCATGCACCATCCCTCCAAAAAGTACTGGTTCAAGTCTGTTCCTGGACTGGCAGAAGTTATAGTTCTGTATTTGTATCCTATCTAATAATTATTCTCACCTCCACTATAAATTGGAATCTGGGGAAGCGACAGACTTGAAATTTAACAATATTCACTCAACTAAGTGATTGGATATAAATGTTGCATTAAAAAGTTAGCACAAGGCCAGGCATGGTGGTGCACGCCTGTAATCCCAGCACTTGGGAGGCTGAGGCAGGTGGGTTGCTGTGAGTTCGAGGCCACCCTGGGCTACAAAGTGAGTTCAAGGCCAGCCTGAACTACATAGTGAAACCCTGTCTCAAAAAGACAAAAAAAAAAAAAAAGAAGTTAGCATGTCATACAGGCCAATTGGCTTTATTTTTTGTCTGTGTGACAATAACAACTTCCAGAGAAATTTTAGTGGAAAGGTGAGGAGATTGACACTGTTTCCTCCCCTTTTGCCTTGGTGAGGAGAAGTAGGAGCAGTGGAGACAGATTTGACTCAACTTTCGCAAACAACACAAATTCGTCATATAAATGAGAAAATACAGACGTAAAACATTAAAAACCAATAATGACCTTATGCCCCCAATCTGATTCTCCAGCCCCTCTGCTGAATACTTTGGCTTATTTTCTTTTAGTCTTTTCGTGAAGGAACTAGCCCGTGAAGACTTTAGACTACTCCAACACTAATAACATTGTACTCTTCCTGCCCCCAATCACAAGCTCTAATACACATGTAGTTTCAAAGATAAACAGCTTGTTTTTCAGATTGCAAACTTCTAGATAAAAAGCTCACTAATTTTTTTTTGTGTTCTTGGTGGCCCAGAGGTGCTGGTACTTTCAGTAAGTGGGAGTTTGACTTGCTGGTCAGTGACTGACATCCAACGGCCAGAGATGTTCGGATGAGGTTCACGGCCCTGTCCACCTCATTTGTACTGCGGTGCTGACGGATAAGCTCCAGTGTTAATTTGCTGGCACAGCTGTAGGGAGTATCACTTAGTGGTCTGAAAGTACCACACACTGAGCTAGAAACAGGAAATGAGGATTAGAGAACTGTGCGGGAGAATCCGATCCAGGGCTCTCTCCTTGGCTTGTACGAGGCTGCCTTCAAGTCTTCTCCCTGTAGGCAAATCTGTCTCCAGATGGAAACATTAGTTACTCTGAATTCGGGGCTCCCTCTCCTGCTGTAGGGCTTGATCTTATCTAGTTGCATCTGTACTGACTGTATTTCCAGACAAAGTAACATTCTGAGGCACTGAGGGTCAGGATTTCAACGTGAGAACTTTGGTGGTAGGGGAGAATCAATCAATCAGTCAGTCAGTCAATCACAGCTCCCTGCCAGCTCTAAAGTCTGTGATTCAAATAAGCAAGTAAATAGATGGCTAAGTAAATAAGTAAAATCTGTTATTCTGAGCCTCAAAATATCATTCAGACTCAGTGTCTTGCTATAATTTTGGCTTTTTGTTATTGTTGCTTAATAGTTAAGTGAGTTGTTTATTGACTGCCAGGGAAAACCTATGACTCTTTCAGCCTGGTTTGGTGTAAATGAGAACCCAACCAGGCAAAGCTGACCATCGGATAGAACCATCAGAAGTCCGTGCTTGGTAGCCACATCCACCATCCTAAAACTGTTGACTTTGTAAATTTGTCAGACATCATCCCAACCTTTAAATAACTTCTATCTGTTGTCCCAGGGCCAATATGACTCTGGCGTCATCCAAGAGTTAGGATAGGTCACTGTTTTACTTTCTTCTCTATACCGTGTGTCAGTTTGTATGATCTATAGAAAGAAATGTAATTTTATTGCAGCATTTAGATTTTCAGAAGTGTGTGATGAACAAGCATGCCTATGTGGAGAGTTTACCGATCTATACTGAAATGACTCTGAATAATGTGGCCATGAAATTTGTCATTATTGTGTATGGCTGTGTCATTAATAGTATTACGGAGGAGCCGTATACTGCACCTTACATTATACCTAAAACCTGTGATCAGGTAAGAAGCATCATTTCTACAGGGCCACTCTGTTTCTGTGGTGCCCTACAAGTGCCTTTAAAAGTTAAATGACAACAGTTAATTGTGTATTACAAAACAGCAGGTAGAGACAATTTTGAATATTCCTACTATGAAGAAATGATAAATGTTTGAGTTGGTCGATATGCCAGTTACCCTGGTCTGACCATTTACACACACTGCATGCAGGTGTGGAAACGTCCCACTGGACCTCACAAAAATGTAAAATGAATTACACGGCAATTAAAAGTTAAAAGATATGTACAAGTATAAAAGACTTTAAAAGAAAATAAATCCAACAAATAAAATAGGAGCAAACAAACAAAACAAATATCATTCAACCATTTCAAAAAGAAATCTAACCTGGAGAAACCTTAAAGTTCTTACCTGCCTTGAACAAAACAGTAAAAAAAAATAACAGGGCCCTGTGTTAGCTTGGGTGCCCCTCACGAGGGTGTGATGCAGAGGCAATGATCTGCCTGCTCACTGCCTGCCAAACCTTTTGCCCTGGTGGATAGCTCTCTTCACAGGGGAAGGGAGGAGGCACGGTGCATGTTGTCAGATTCACACTGGAACAGTGACGCTGTGTGCTCCTGGAGTTTCTAAACTGTGAGGAGAAATTTGTTGAGTAGTGGCTGCATCGCTTTGTTGACACATTGGGGGCAACAGGTGCATCTTGATATAGTATGTGCTAGGCCCTGGGTGTCTTCCTCCCACACCTCTGTAAGCAAGGATGGGGGCAACTACACACCTAAGGCAGTGATAGTGAGCCTTTTAGAGCTTTCAGTGGTACAAACAGTCTGCTGTGGCCTGCGTGCTGTAGGTTCACCATCACTGACTTGGGGCATAACAGGGTGCGGGAAGAGTCGAAAAAGCAAGGTCCCTAATGGTCCAAGCCACCTGCTTTTGGGCCTCTGGGGTGCTGGAAGGGTTAGGTTTAGGGTTAGGGGCCCCTGATGGGGAGGACCAAGAGGCTGTGAGAATGTTGATGGCTTTTTGATCAAGTAATAAGTTTCTTGGGAGAGTCTGTTTTTCCTGTTTAAATGCTGTAAATGAAACTTCTATGTCCTAGAAAAGTTGGTAAGTGATTTTCTCCCTTTCAACATGTCACTTTGTACCTTTCAATAATTCGGAGGTGGGGCTGAGAGGCAAGGGGACAAAAGGGGCCATGTCAACCACCTGCTTTGTAGAGACCAGGGTGGGGGTCAGGTGAACTCAGGTTTAAATCCTGACCTGTGTGCGCTGTGTCCCAGGGCTTGAGTATGGACGGGCCACTGCTTACCCACTCTGATCTTGTTTTCTCTTTAGCAGGCTGGGGACAGTGGCAGCGCCATTTTAGTGGGTCAGTTGTGAGGATTAGATGATATTCAGAAGTGACAGCTGTAATTATTTCTCATCTATTGCTTGTACCTTGGGACACAGATTTTGTGGCTTGTGGAGCAAAAGCTCTAAGAAAGGAAGACAGTTCCTGCCACCTTCAGAGGGCTGGGCTTTGAACCTTTGATCTTCAGTGTAGGAATAAGAGTCACTCATTGTTTCCTGGGGATTCTCTTCTTTCCAAGCTGGGGATTTTCAGTGTGGCTCAAGTCAGGCATAGATGTTCACCTCTGTTGTCCACAAATACTGTATATAAAGCCCCATTCCCTGGTACAAGGAAGAGACAGGGTTTAGGTTGGAGACCAAGTTTTAGGTTTTGGTTCTTTATCTTCTTTGGAAAGATTGGGAAGCAGCCAGTTTAGGGGTCAAACAATGCTCTTTTAACTAATTTTGGCTTTTTTCCTTTAGATTCAGGGAATGGTAGATACAAGCAAGCTGCTCATAATCCAGGCAGCCGGATCTGGCGCAACTGATCATACCGGTGGCATAGGTAAGGGGCAGCCTTTACTGGCAGGAAAGCCATCGAGAAGGGACTTCATTTCATGTAAAACTCTCGCAATTCTGAGAAAGTGACTGGAGGAGGGTGCTGTGTGGGTTTAGCATCAGTCCCCGATGCGGGGCCCAAACCGGTGGCCGCGTTGCTTCTGAGAGGTCCTCGGGCACTTCCAGATGCTCCAATTCACATGGCTTCCTCCTCTCTTAGACTCCTCTTCCACGTCTTGGACAGAGGGCAGCAGCTTCTATACTGTGCTCTGCTCCTGCCCTGGAGACACAGAGAACTGTGGGGCCAGAGCAGGGACGGGGAGAGGACAGGTAGTCCCACAGGGGCCTAGATGTGGGGAAGCGGTTTGCTTCCCGAAGGGAATATGGAGCCTGCCCCACACTCACCAAGTATTCCAAGCGACAATCACAGCGCAAGGGAAATGGCTTGCTTTAGGTAACCGCTGCCTCTCACTGTTTATTAGCACCCACCTTCATGCATCCTGTGGTGAAGCATTTCATTCACTGTTCTGTACACTTACCTCACCAAGCTCAACACCCACACACTCCCAGTCGCCCCAGCTCAAACACACAGAACTGTCATTGATCTGCAATTATAATCCGCACCATAAGAGGTCATAAGCACGGCCATGAAGCAGTGTACAGGTCCGTACAGGAGGCAGGGTACACGTTCCTACAGGAAGCAGGGTACAGGTCCATACAGGAAGCAGGGTACAGGTCCCTACAGGAAGCAGGGTACACATCCTTACAGGAAGCAGGGTACAGGT
>PVLD010013422.1:0-56150 GCA_004027595.1 Dinomys branickii | reverse complement strand
GTTTCATAACTTGCAGGTATGTGATTTCCTGGTTCCCCTGTATCCTCACATTCAAAACTTGTTCTGGGTGGGGTTGCGTTTTGAGACTGCGTTTTGTTCCTCTGTTTTCCCATTTTTGGGTATCAGATTCAAAATGTGGAGCTATAAATTCCACAGACAGTTCAGCAGGCAAAGGTCTGCTGCAGAGGCTGCTCCAATGATTCCTTCTCTTTGGGAGAATGTCCCTTAAGCTGTCTGCTGAGATTTCCGCTTCTACTCCTTACCCCAAGACCTGGCTGGGGCGTATAAACAGGTCGCCGCCCCAGGCGTCTTGCAGACAGGACACTCAGGTGTTCCTTCCTGGGTGGTGCTCCTTCCCCCCTCACAAATCCGATAGGGGCGCCTAGATAGCGCTTCCTACCTGGGAGATCCCACAGTCCTTAAAGCTGCTTTGATGTCACTCGCTTGGCAGAGCTTCTTCCCGACTCAGGAAAAACTGGTTAGAGTGCCCACTCAACTCACCCTGGGATCCTGCAGGCAGGAATGCCTTTCAGATGTATCTCTCTGGATGGAGCTTTTTCCCGACTCAGAAATCCCTCTGGTCGCAGCCGCTCCAGTTCCCGCAGCGCCAGCTGCGGGGGCGGGGCTCTGAGCGGGATCCTGCAACGCTGCCCAGATTGCCGCAATCTGTCCAAGTAGCTCGTTCTCTGAATTTCGTCTGCTCCGCTGTCTCCAACAAATCCTGGTTACAGCCGTCTCCGAGCCGATTGGGTTCAGGAGGTGGAGGCTTTCCTCCCGCCGCAATCGCTCTCTTGGCTGTATGCGATTTGAGCCGAGCTGCGGCCGAAGCGCCTCACTGATCTCTCGGGCGTCCAGCTGTCAGGATCCTCCCACTTCTCGCCGCCCGGCTTGTCCAGCCGTCCCTTTACTGCTCATGCCGCGGAGACCAGCCCGATCAGTTGGAATTTTGCATCCACGGACCGGGCAGCTGTTCGCAAAGGATTGGTCTCTGGGAGAGATTCCCTCTGCTGCTCACCTGGTCGCCATCTTCCCGGAAGTAGTCTACTGTATTTTCTTTTGTCTTGTTTCCAACAAAAATACACTGATATCTTTGTGTCTTTTCATGCACACACAGTGCATGTTTCTTTTTTCTTTTGGCTTTTTAAAGAAGCTTTTAATCACTGGGTTTAAGAAATTTTATTATGGAGGTGTTGAGACTCTACTTCGCCTTTCGGTGCTATCCCAGGAGTGACTTTGAGTCCCAGGGAACCTAAAGAGGTTCAGAAATGACAAAACAAAGGAGCAGAATGCAATGTCAGACCTCTACCCCACCCAGAACAAGTCTAGGAGACACTGACATAGAACTTGGCAGTCACACACCTGAAATTTCTGAAGTGATAGCAGCTGAAGTAAAGAAACAATTACATCAGGCTGTAGAAGACATCAGATCAGAAATAATCTCTCAGGTAAAAAAGAAATGACAACTATAATGAAAGAATTACTCAGCACGTCAAGAGAAGACATAGATAACAAAATAGAGGAGTACAGAAAAATGACGGAAAACTTGAATGAACAATATAGGAAAGAATGTACCTCTGAAAGAAAACCCATCATAGTTATGGCAGACTTCTCAACACAAATGATTAAGTCAAGAAGAGGTTGGAGTAAAGTATTTCAGGTCATGAAGAAAACAACTTCCAACCTAGATTGATGTACCCTGCTAAACTACCTTTCAAAATTAATGGAGAAATAAGATACTTACACAACAAAGAACTGAAGAAATTCATGACCACCAAACCAACCCTACAAACAGTACTGAAAGATAGTCTGGAAAGAAATAAAAGTGACCACAATAACAAGAACAATAGAAAAGAATTACAAAACAGGGCAAGCAATTAGAGAGGAACAGTAGGGAACCAAAAACTGGAAAATAATATGACAAAGGTAAGCCAATACCTATCAGTTATAACCATTAATGTAAATAGCCTCAATTCACCAATCAAAAGAAATGGACTCACAGAGGAATACAAGAAACACACTTAAATCAAAAAGAAATTTATAAACTAAAAATAAAAGTATTGAAAGCAATACTCCATGGAACAGGAACCCAGAAAAAATCAAGGGTAACTATTCTGTCTGCAGATAATGGGAACTTCAAATCAACAATGATCAAAAGAAATAAAGGAGGTCACAACATACTTGTTAGGGGAAAACTTCAAGAGGAAATGATAACAATCATAAATATGTAGGTATCAAATACAGGAGCACCTAACTATATAAAAAATTATTAATAGACATAAAAAATCAAATAAGCAATAATACAATTGTAATGAGAGACCTTAATAACCCATTGTCAGCAAGAAATCAACTAGATAAAAAGTCAGCAAGGAAATATCAGCTGATAGAATGCAGCAAATCATCAAGAAGTTTATACAGCATGACCAAGTGGGATATATACCAGGAATGCAGGGATGCAAATCAGTAAATGTAATATACCATATCAACAGAGCCAAAGAAAAGAATCACTTGATCACGTTAGTAGATGCAGAAAAGCTTTTGATAAAGTCCAACACTCATTCATGATAAAAACCCTACAGAAAAGAGGAGTATATGGACTTTACCTCATTCTGATCAAAGTCATCTATGACAAACCAACAGCCAACATAATAAATGGACAAAAATTGAAAGCTTTCACTTTAAAACCAGGAACAAGACACTGGCACCACTCCTATTAAACATAGTTCTGGAAGCATTAGCCAGAGCAGTTACACAAGACAGAGAAATAGAAGGAATAAGGATAGAAAAGGAAGAAGTGAAATTGTCATTATTCACAGATGACATGATTCTCTACATGGAAGACCCCAAAAACTCCACCAAAAGAATCCCAGAATTAATCAAGAAATTCAGTATTGTGGTTGAATACAAAGTCAACACTAAAATCAGTAGCATTCCTGTACACAAGTAACAAACACACTGAGAGAAAAGTTAGGGAAGCCATACCTTTCACAATAGCATCCAAAAAATTGAAATACTTAGGAATCAATCTGACAAAAGAAGCAAAACATCTATACAGTGAAAATTACAGTGCTCTGAAACAAGGGATCAAAGAGGGTTTCATAAAATGAAAAGATATTCCTTGCTTGTGGATAGGAAGAATCAACATTGTGAAAATGGCCATCCTCCCCAAATTGTTATACAGAATCAATGCAATTCCATTTAAAATACCATTAGCATACCTCACAGATTGAGAGAAAACACTCCTAAAATTCATCTGGAACCAAAAGAGGCCTAGAATAGCAAAAGCAATCCTGGGCAACAAAGGAAAGGCAGGAGGCCTCACAATTCCTGATTTGAAATTATGCTACAAAACTACTGTGATAAAACCATGATACTGGCAAAAACCAGACCTGAAGATCATTGAAACAGATTAGAAGATGCAGACATAGCTACAAACATACTCAGCCACCTTATTTTTGACAAAGGGGCCAAACATATTCACTGGAAGAAAGATAGCCTCTTTAATAAATGGTCCTGGAAAACCTGGCTTTCCACATGCTGAAGACTGAATTTAGACCCATGTCTATCACTGTGCACCAAGTTAAAGTCAAAATGGACTAAGATCTAAAATTTAAAACTGAAACACTAAATCTACTGGAAGAGAAAGTATGTAGAAATCTTGAAGACATAGGGGTAGGCAGAGAGTTCATGTACAAAAACCAAACTGCATGGAAAATACTTGAAGGAATCAATAACTGGGATCTCATCCTATTGAAAAGTTTTTGCACATCAAAAGAAATCACCAATAGAGCAAAAAGAAAACCCATGAATTGGGAAAAAATTTTAGTCAACTGTCCCTCAGAGAAAAGACTTCGATATGCAACATATAAAGAGTTAAAAAAATTATGCCCCTAAAATTCAAAGACCCAGTCCAAAAGTGGGCATCTGAGATGAATATACACTTCTCAAGTGAAGAAATACAAGTGGCAAATAAATACACAAAAAAATGTTGAACATCATTAGTTATTTGAGAAATGCAAATGAAAACAACACTGAGATTCCATCTCATCTCAGAAAGGATCAACCAATAACAAATGCTGGAGAGGTTGTGGGGAAAAGGAACCCTTCTCCACCGCTGGTGGGAGTGTAGACTGATAGAATCACTGTGGACATCAGTATGGAGAATCCTTAAAAAACTAGGTCTAGAGGTCCCATGTAACCCAGGTATTCCCTTTCTGGCTATTTTTCCAGAAGAGCTGAAAACATCATACCACAGCAATATATGTGCATCCATGTTTATAGAAGCACTATTTGTCTTGGAAACAACCCAAATCCTCATCAACTGAGGAATAGATAAAGAAGGTGTGGTGATTTTATACAATGGAGTATTATTCAGCTATAAAGAAAGGTAAACTTGAGGCTTTTATAGGTAAATGGATGCAACTAGAGACCACACTCGTAAGTAAAATAAATCCGACCCGCATGTGTAAGCATCAGATTGTCTCCCCAGTTTAAGTAGCTGAAAAAGTAAGTAAAATCTGAAAGGTGCAGTAGATATTGTGAAAGGGAAAGAAACTGCTCAAAAGGAAAGAACAGCTGAGATGAAAGAAAGGAGAAAAAGAAAGAAGGAAGGGAACTGTATACATATGTGTATATATATATATATAGCTATATACATATATATGAGGGCTAAAATAATTGTACTACTCATATCTATTGGTTTATTAAAAGGAATAGCTAATGTGTAATTGTTTGATCAATCTTGCAGGCCTGTACATGGTAATGTGGGCAACTATTTTGAAGATAACAATATGTAACATAGCAACCATTGTTGATTTCTTGTCATCTTGTTTTGAAGTGCTGTATCATTTTTATTGTTTTTGTGTTGTTTCATTTTTGTCTTTGTGTTTGTTATTTTTTATTTTGTTCTTGTTCTTTTGTCTTGAAAATAAAATTTAAAAAAGACATTTTATTGTGATGTATTGTCATGTAGCTTTTTAATGTTTCTTTTGCCTAAGGCTTTTTGTTGAGCTTTTTGAAGTATAAATTAATAGTTTTCATCAAATTTATGAATTTTGGAGGTTATTTATTCACACTTTTTTCTCCTCTGCATAGAAAATTTCAAGTGTACATAGTTTGGCTACTTGAAGTTGTTCATAGCACCCCTGTGCTGTGTTCAAATTAAAATTTATTTTAACTTTGAAAGTTTTATTTTGTACAGATTTTATCTTCAAGTTTACTGTTATTCTCCTCTGCCATACCTAATTGCCATTTATCTCATGCATAAGATTTTTCATCTTGGATAAGGTATTTTATTATAAAATAATTAATTAATATCAATTAATTCTGAGAGAGGGTTTCATTATATTGCCCAGGCAGTTATAGAATTCCAGGCTATTAGCCAATTCCTGGTGCTCTTAGCCCAAGCCTATAAAACAGTTGAGAATACAGACTCATCCCACCATGCTTGATTGAACTTTATATGTTTGATTTGAATTAAAAGTATCTCCTATATTCAACTCTGTGGATACATGGAATATAGCTGTAACTTTTTTCAGTGACTTAGCTGGTAGTTCCAACATCTGTGTCAGTTCTCAGTTGCTGTATATTGACTGGTCTATGGCCGCCTGATGGATCATATTTGCCTTCTTTTTGCCTGCTTAGTAATTTTTGATTGGATACTGGACATTATGGATTTTTCTTTGTTGGCTGTGTGCATTTTTGTTTCCTACAAATATACTTGAGCTTTTCCTGGCGCTGAGTTAAGTCACGTGGACTCAGTTTGATCCTTTGGGTCTTTGTTTTAGGATTATTAGGTAAGATTAGAGGAGTAGTCATTCTAGAGAAAAGATCCTTCTGTGTACCTTATCCAATTCTTGTGAGTACTATGATTTTTCAGACTTTGGTGGACTTAGATCTTCTCTACTTCCTGTGTTAGAATTGGATACAGTTAATACTATCATTTTTGGGGATAACACTGTCCTTCTCTGGATAGTGTTATCTGGATTAGTTTCCTCATTTGCAGCACTGGTTAATATTTACCATATACCCTCTGCTACCCTCTTTTCAGGCACTCTGTCCTCAAAACTGTTCCTACTTTCTTCTCCCTGGAATCTCACCTCTGTTTTTCAATTCAGGGAGTAACCAGGATCCACCTGAGTTTTCTTTGGTCTGTAATTTTCTCAGGGTAGTAAAGGTAGTAAATCATGGCAGTGTTAGAATTCAACTTCGTTATCTCATGTCCAGGGTCTGCTAAGTGGTTTTTTGAATAGTCTTGTGTCTTTTTTGTTACTTTGTTTCACATAGAAGTGTTTATCTAATTTCTGACGTTCTATTTTGTCTTGAATTAGAAATAAATTTTTAATACTTTTTGGAGAAAGATTACATGAGAATTAAATTTCATTTCTCTGAAGATTTGAAAACATTTTTCTGTGTTTACATTCTATTGAGTGGGTTGATATTCTTAGTTTGAGTTTTTTGCTTCTCTATTGCTTTTCAAGTTTCTAAATGCTCTTCCACATTCTCTAAATGTTTCCATGTATCTTATCTTTCATAAAATGCCAATAGTATAAGAGATTAAATCTCCTCCTTGGGTAGCCTGTTACCCCTTAATGGCACTTGTTTTCTGTGTATTTTTGATCTCTTCCATGTTAGAAGCTTCTGTCAGATAGCTGATAAGACTACATTATGATTAAGATTGAAAATGCAAAACGTGTAATAGAGATGGATCGTGTGTTTGTAACTTGTTTGAGTTTCATGCAGCGTAGTCTGGTGGTTGGGGACACTGCTGAGGAATGAACTTTGGTCATTTTGGTTTGGTTTCATCTAATTCACAATGGAAGTGGTTTAAAAGTCTATTTTATAGAGGATGAAAGGTCCAAGTTTTGGTCATGGTCATGGTCATGGAGGAGTATGAAGAAACAGTTGGGGTTTGTCCACCTTGCACTCAGCATTTGCTTATGGTGCCTATGCGTTCAACTTTACCTGGCACTCTCAAATCAAATATTCTGTGTAGTAGACTGAAATACATCCATCTGAAGCCATCAGATCATCATTCTTGGTTCTTGAAAATATTACCTTATGAGGAATAGTTTTGCAAATATGATTAACTTAGCAATATTGATACAGAGAGATTACACTGAATTATCTTCATG
Organism: Dinomys branickii; assembly: GCA_004027595.1. Lineage (NCBI taxonomy): Eukaryota > Metazoa > Chordata > Mammalia > Rodentia > Dinomyidae > Dinomys > Dinomys branickii. The sequence goes on along the minus strand of PVLD010013422.1, from coordinate 49,020 downwards.
GTATCTAAGTACAATCATATACAGTATATCCTTGCAAAAGAGAGGCAGAGGGAGATGTGGTACATGCAGAGGACAGGAGGAGAAAATGTGACCTTAGAGGCAGTTACTCAGTCACACAAGTAGTGTTGGCAGCTACCATAATGAGAAGAAACAAGGGGTAGATTCTCCCCTAGGGTCTGGAGCAACTGAGGACCTGCCAACAGCTTACACTTAATTCAGTGAAACTGATTTTAGGCTTCTGGCTTTCTGTTTGTGAGAAAATACATTTCTGCAGTTTTACATCCTCACTTGTAATGAATTTTTCAACAGCTACAGGAAGCTAATATATCATCTCTTTTACCATTTACAGAGTATAAACTTCCAGCATTTTATGAGTAGGGTACTTGCTCAGCAACCTGAAGTCATTTAGGGTATGTCGAGAGCTCATTGGTTCTCCTACAGCTCTCCCCTAAGCCTTTTTATTTTATCCCTGTCCCCCTTTCAGTCCCACTCATGAAGGTACCTTTTACTGCTCGTTTCCATGCCTTTCAAGTGTTCTGTAGTGTGAATCAGGCTTTCCCATGGCTGAAGGGAAGAAAGTACTGTTTAATAATCTCTTTAATAATCTCCTGTAACATGCAAAAGGTGACTCTTTCTTTTCTTATCCTCCAAGTCCTTACAGGATTAAATTTTGTTTAAAAAATACCATGCTGTGGTTTTAGTGGCTTTTCAGAAGCTGTTGCAATTTTGGGCATACACTCAGTCTACTCTTTTGCAGCAGAGCCCACATCAGCGACATTACCTATTAGCATTATAATAAATGTTCTAAGGAGAATGAGATATCTCCAAAATGTAGGCTTGTAAAACTCCAAATATCACTTCAGATCTTTGACTCTTTTTCAGTTGCAAATAGGGAAAAGTTCTCATTCCTGAAATTAGGCTTCTTTCTTGTTGCAGAAACCCGATTCTCACATTCTTTTGCATTAGAAGTACATTCAAAGGAGTTTGGGAATTTTCTGTCTATTGTTATTTTGAAGATGATTTGATTTTCAGAGGTCTGTAACTTACTCAAGAACTCAAAAATAGGAAGAGAATACTGAGTTTAATAGCCTCTGGTTCTGTAATACATTAATTTGCAATACTTAGACTTACTCCTTTTGTAGCTCAAATCCTTACTCAATTAAGTTTGCCCATTTCTGTTTCAGGATAGAACCAGTGAATACTTCAAAGTGGTTTCTGCCAGTGACCTTTCTAGTATGGTCTCAAAATGCTCCTTCTTTTGTGCATCAGTTTCCTTGCATTTTTTATTTAAAAAAAACAAGGCTTATCTATTTTTACCAACCGGAATAAAAAAATGTTCTCACCATTATTTTGTAGAATTCTTTAACTTTTCTAGTACAAGTCTGATCAAGTTTACAAAGTTTTGGCATTCTCTGAAGGGAGAGCAGTTTAAGAAAGGAAACCAGAAATGTTTTTCATGTCTTCCATTTTAAGTTTCCCTTTTCTTGCTTCTGACTCAGCTATGATTAAAATAGATTGCCCTTAGGAGCTGCAGATTAGAAGAGTGAAAATTTTTAACACTTAGAAGTTGCATCAAGTTTCATTAGGTTTTGATTGATCTTGTAGGAAAGTTACAAATTTTACTTTGATGCAGGGTTTTATTTGGAAACTTCCAGACATGCACCACTGAATCTAAATGGATGTACTATGTTTTTTTCTTCTGGCAACTATTTGGCTATTTTCACTGAAATGATGTTGGCATAGCTTTTACTATTGTGGATATTTTTGCTAGTTTGTTCCGGGTGCCAAAAGGATAAGACCCCTGCAAATTTTATTATAATATGCACTCACCGTGCAGGTGATATTTTTCTCAAATCCTCACTAAAACTCTTTTGTTAGGATATTTTTAGACAAAATAACTCCTGCATTTTTTGTTACTCTATTTATGGAGAAAAGAGAATTTTTCTCCCTTTAATTAAAAAAAATACAACTGGTTTTTCAAAATAAGTCTTAATCTAATGCAGTTTTATTAAAAAAGAAGAAAGTGTGCAAGACATTTTCTGTGTAACTGCCAAAATTATACTTAAATACAACTAAAAAATACCATCTTTTCCTGAGCCCTTGTTAAATGAAAGTTTGTAGGGGTAGGTCAGTAAAAGAATCAGAACAAACAAACAAGGAAAATGCATGTGCAGTTGAGTTAGTTTTAAGAACTGCCATGCGTTTGCTGGCTTGGCTAGAGCAAGATGTCAAACAATAAACTGAAATAAATGCAAACTGAAACCAAATAAGACCTGAATGTACTCATACAAGGATGTGTTTTAAGTTCAGGAGAAGGAATCGTTCCTCTGGCTGACAAGTTGCTGTTCACGTTTTCTTTAACAACCAGAGCGAATGTATTGACATGCACCACAATATACATATACAGTTTTTCAAAATGACTTTCCTTAATACTGTGAATTCTTGGCTACTTTCCAGTCTAAGTAGAGGTTAGCCAAAGACTAAAGCTCTGCTGAGACCACCCAGAGAATCAGACTCCACCTCTTCTCTGAAACCATGCCACCATCGCACAAATAGAGACAATTTGAGGGAGGGAGAACGAAGCAGAAGGCTGCTGGAGGAGAAGGAAAAAGGAGAAAGAAGGGAAAGTTAACTTTTAATCAGAAGGAATTAAGTTCTCCTTCCTTCCTTCCTTCCTTCCTTCCTTCCTTCCTTCCTTCCTTCCTTCCTTCTTTCTCTTTTCTGAGAGATGAAAGATATAAACAATTATATCAGTCACTCCTTGTACAGATTTTATTTGTTGCTTTTAACTAGAAGTACACACTGATTTTCCATAATACTCATAATTTGAAAGTACACTGGGTATTATTGAATCTTTCTTAGATATAGGCATTTACAGTATGCAGAGGATGTGTGCTTATTCTAAACAATTAGCCTATTTCCAATTTTAACCCTCAATTTGGACGGTTATAGTTTTCCTGGCAGAGAACTATAAAATTTATGCTATAACATCTTGAAGTTTTATGGAAAATTTTCAATCATTTTAATCAATCTCATTGCTTGTAAATTTTTTTGGATCCAGGTTCTTAGTCCCACTGAGATCTAGCTGTACTGAGATACTTTAAAAGATTCTCACAAATGTTTATGAGAATTATCCAAATGACTATATGGCTATCATCAAAACATCCTTTTAAAATTATTTTAATTGTACAGATTTATAGAGTACAGTGTGATACTTTGATATAAATATACAGCAGATAATAATCAAATCAGGGTACTTAACATTTCCATTTCCATAAATGTTTATTTTTAAATGCTTGATTAACAATGCAATAATTGTACTTTCTTTACTGTATTTCACAAGGTGTGTTGATTCCCTTCCTCTCCATCTCCTCAAACTTTGTTTTAAAGTGTAAGCACTGTGAGCACTGAGGTTGAGCAGTTCATGGACTGCATGGGAACTCAAAGTCAGTTTTAAAACTGGCCATGAAGTGGAGAACGTCCAGTTTTGTTTCACAGCATCAGGAAATATCCTAAAACATCAGGGCAGATGAACACTGAGTGAGAGAGAGAGCGAGAGCGAGAGCGAGAGCGAGAGCGAGAGCGAGAGAGAGAGAGAGAGAGAGAGAGAGAGAGATCAAAGGAAACAATAAAATAAGAGATAACATGAAGAAAGGAGGAGGGGCATTTGAAAGAAAAGAACACCGAGGGCCAGGGATATAGCTCAGCAGTGAGGTGCCTGCCTGGCAAGTGCGAGGTCCTGCGTTTGGGGGTTGTACCACCCCGGCCCCCAAAGAAAAGCATGATGAAAGGAAGACACCAGAGAGAGGACCTGGAGAGGAGAAACGGACTGCAGGTCGTGCTGGAAGGCACAGCTATCCATGGCTGGGTCCAAGAGGACTGGGTGGAGGTTGCAAGCCAATGACAGGAAGACAGATGTTGGATACAGTGCCGGCATCCTGCGTGGTTCTCTTACTGTTCTCTGTGTCCGTACTCCCAGGCGTTTACTCTGCCATGTGCATCGAATTGGTTTCTTCATTCCTGGCCCTTGTTGCTCATTTCATATAAACATTCCCTAGTGGTTTAAACATTTCTGGAAGCAATTATGTTTCTTAGAAGTAGCTCTGTGCTTTCCAGTCAAGATGCTATGAAAAATGTTGCCAGTCTTAAAAGTCAGACATCATTTTCCATTACTGTGGAGGACCCTTGAAGTTCTCAGAGAGCAATCTTCATCACTAACCTAGAGTCCTGAAAACTTCTGTGACCATATATTCAAAGAACTGTCTACTTACCAATCTAAACAGACACACGTGTATTTTTAATTGCTAACATTCTAATACTAGTGCTTAAATAAACTAGCCTATAATATTCATCAGAAGTTCTTGTTTCAACATCTAAACTTGTGAAAAAATTAAGAAAAGTTTTATTTGTTCAAGCACAACATACTTCTAGGATTTTCTACAAACAGCAAAACATTTCAAGTCTTATTTTCCAGTGGAAAAATCCACCATTTTAAAGATCTAGCCCTGTAAATTTTTCATCAAACAACTACACAGTTAACTTTAAAATTATAATCTTCAGTTCATTGACAATGCAAATTATTTGCCAACATTTGGAAGTCAAACAGGGTGAGAGGGGAGAGCCTTTACATATTCCAAGTTTAATGTCTAAGCACCAGATGGAAATAATTCTACAAAGAAAGAAAGAAATCTGTTAGGATATTTTGGAGATCTGTTCAGTTCAGCAGCACGTCACTGGTTATGGAGGCCAATTTCTGAGAGGACTTATTTGAATTGCAGATACTGAAGTAGAACACCAGTTTAACCCACAAAATGCTGAATTTTAGAATTAATTAAATGAAAAATTTTTTAGCTTAAGGACTACACTTCTGCGTTCACCAGTGACTCTTTTATAAATGTGCAATAAAAATTTTGAAGTAGATAAGTGCAAGGAAAAGGCAAGTGTAAAAGGTTTACTGTTATTATCTATAACTATGACCATGTTAGGGAATTATAAAATTGTTTATGTGTAGTTTTGCTATGAACGCCTTTTATCTTTGTCAGATTTTAGTATTTAATATTGAAGGATTAGGGTAAATTAACAATTAGTAGAAATGAATCAGTTTATGGATTATTGCATGGGTGATTTAATCTGAACAGAAACAAAAAGCAATAAAATCTGCTTGGGAAATAATGGACGGTTGAGCTTTTACAATGAAAGAGTAGGGAATAGTGTGATACTAAGTACTAAATCTCACAGAGGGCCTCTTTCCCATGCATACCTGTGTTTTCTGGCAAAATACGTGTCAAAATTTGCAACTATGTGACAGCAAAATTATGCATTACGTGGTAAGTTATAGATTTTGGATGAACTCCAACTCAGATACTTTCATAAGTACTTGACATGATAAGCAGAACACAGACGTTCCAAACTGCAGTTTAAAATAAAAAAACCAAAATGCTACTATTATAATAGGGGATCAGAATGTCAATCCTCCCCACTCTTACAGCTGTACTGTTTTTTTTTTTTTTGGCAAAGTTATGAAAGAACTTGTTAGTATTTTATTGTCATTGATATACGACAGCTGAGAGATTCAATTAAATGAGGATGGAGCTAACAGAAGATGGGAAGTGAGTGGCAGTTTGCTCATATATCCTGAGCTGAGAAAATAGAAGCTTTATGGCAAGGAGCGGGGCAGAATATTCATCGCTCAACCGTTTGACTTGGTCCCGCTCTCTCTGCTACGTACTGGAGCTGAGAGATGAAAGAAAGCAGATGAAATTCAAAGGAGATTAGAAAGAAAAAGAGAGACAGAAAAAACAAGTAAGAAGGAATCATAGTGAGGAAACTTTACTCTTTGGAGTCATCTGTAAGAGTTTTTGGTTTCTGAAGAAAGGACATGACTCAGTGAATTTATCTGTATATTGCACACTCGATATCGCTAAAGAAAGCAGGGCAACTTTTTCACTTTGCAGTTGTCCTGACGAGGTGGAACTAAATCTGCCAAAGGACAATTGGTGATGATCTATGAATCCAGAAACCTGCATTTAACCCATCCCTCCAGCCGACTGTGTCTGCTAATCATGGCTAGCTTTCTCTTAGCGCAGCAGTCTTTTACATAAGATCGTTGATTTGGAGAATGTGTAAGGTCTCCTCAAGCTCTAAGAAAAACTGAAGATTTTGGACTTTATTCCAGAAACTGAAGCACTAGTCCTTTGATGTACAAAGCACACTTATTTAGCCTCTGGCCAATGTCTGTAACAATTTTCTCACAGACTAGTCAGTGCAGGAGGAGAAGAGATGAATTCAGGATAATTCAAATGCATTACATTGATTACAGTATGTGCTTTATTTCTAGTATTAAGATATTGCAATATATAATGGAATTATTCATTACTCTCCATGATGCAGCAGCAGCAGCAGCAGCCCTGAACTTGGTTTTCCCTAACTAGATGGTACACCTGCTTGTGAGAGGAGACAGTGATGCCTGAGTGTGTTGCCTGGGTCCAGTCTGCTCTGTAATCTCGTTTTGATTGCTGTCACTGAAGAAAACCCTGCTTCACACAGATAGGATGTTGTAAATAGAACCAGCCTTTTTAGTGCTTTTGTGGCAAACAGGATATTCCCTGTTGATTGTAGTGCAGAATGTATGGAGATTTGAAGATTCTTTTAAGGTCACCATTATATGCGACATCAAGCAGTTGATCCTCTTCTAGCACGGACAAAGTCAACTCACCTGACCTGTTCACAAATGGATTTGATCCGTTCCTTCCCAGTTTTGGGGTCTTTTGTGGTTGGGAAATTTGTAATTCTCAAACTCTTTTGAAAGCTGAGGTAGGTGACCATGTATCAGGTGGGAGACAAAAGGCCCAGGCTCATTCTCTTTCAAAGTTGCTGTAATAGTTAGAAGATGTCAAAAATTCTAATATTTAGTCAACACATAGTTTCAAATTTGGAAACAACTTTTTGGACCAGAGTGGTGAAGCAGAAAGCCATCTAGTCACAACAGCCGCTGTATCCATGTGTCTGCCAACACAGCACTACAAATTCACCCTCCTTGATAAGTTACCCTTCAAAGATGTGACCGGTTCTGCATCTGTGGTGCAGTCCATGTTAATGAATCTATCAATACTGACAAGAGTGCTTATTTTTGTGTTAAGTATTTTTTCAGGAGGATGTGCATGAGGACATGTTATATGTTACATGCTTACTTTTTTTCAACCAACAGTATGGCCCCCAGGATTTGGGACCTCTACCTTAGTAGCTATACAATTTGCATTAAAAATTTTTTGTTTTAGGATTTGCTCACTTTTCTGATGCTATCTGATGAATCACAAAATTACTTTGAGAATGTATAATTAATGTTTTTTGTTGTTTGTACTCTAATCCAAATTTACAAGAAGAAAAGATCTAGGCTTATTTCTACAAGTTTTATACTTCTAACTATTACACTTAATATTATGATACATTTTATGTTAATGGTTGTATACAATGTCATATATAGGCTCAGTTTCATTCTTATTCATATAAATAATCATGGGCTCAGTATTACTTTTAAAGAAGGGCTACTTTTTGTTCCCTGAATTTGTTTGGCAGTCTGTGAAAATCAATTGACCACAAAAAGAATGGAATATTTTTGGACTTACAACTCTCCTGCAATGATCTTTTTGTGTGTTGTTGTGCTAGTACTCAAGATTTGAAATTTGAAGTATGAGCTCTCCAAAGATTGTCTCAGTTTCTCTGGGTTCCTTGTGTCCATGTAAATCTTAAGATCATCTTGCTAATTTTGGTGAAAAAGGCAGTTGATACTTAAGTAGATTGTATTGAATCTACAGATCACTTTGGGAAGTATTGCTATCTTAACAATATTAAATCTTTTATTTTATGGATATGTGATGCTTTTTCATTTTTCTCTTTAGTTTTTTTAATGATATTTTGTGGTGTACATGTTTTGGACTGTTTAGGTTAAATTTATTCCTAAGTACTTACTTTGGATTTGGATAGAATTGCTTTCTCAATTTCTTTTTTTAGGTTATGTGATACTAGCACATAGAAATACAACTAAGTTTTCTATATTGAACCTGTATCTTGAAGTCTTGATACACTTGTTTATTCTAATAAGTTTTTTTCTCAATTCCTTAGAATTCTTTAAATAAAAAATCATGTCATCTGTAAATAGGGATAATTTTGCTTTATCTTTGTTCATTTGAATGCTTTTTATTTGTTTTTCTTGCTTGAAGGTTATAGCTCGAACCACTAATACGATGTTCAATAGCAGTGCAAGAGTGAATATCCTAATTTTTGTTCCTGAGCTTAAAAGAAAAACATTTAGTCTTTCACAATTAAATGAGATACTAGCTGTGTGTTGTAGATGGCTTTAGATGGATGGGAAATGACATTTTGTAGATGAGTATTGGTTTATGTAAAATATTTCCCCTTTATCTATTGAGATGATTATGTACTTTAATTCTTTCTGTTTTAATTGGTATATATTTCCACCTCTGAGGTAAATCCCACTTAGTCATGCTATGCAATCATCTTTTAATGTTACTGAATTTGGTTTGCTCATGCTTTGTCAAGCATTTCACACTAATAATTATAAAGGACTTGGTCTCTGGTTTCCCTCTATTATGATTTGTTTGGTTTGGTTTGGTAATAGTCTTCAAGTAGAATGAGCGGGGAACTGTTCTCTCATCTTCCGTTTTGTGGAAGAAGTTTGTGATAGATTAATGCTAATTCTTCTTTAAACAGTCAATGCAGTCAAGCAGTGAAAGCAACTGACTCTGGGCTTCTCTTCTTGGCTTAAATTGTTAATTCAGTCATTTTACTTGTTCCAGGTAAATTTTAGGCCACATTATTGATGTTTTCAAATAAATTTAATTTTGTTAATTTTCTAAATGAAAGAAATTAATTTCACATTCAGATTCCATTCTTCCATATGAATTATTTTTTGTACCAGGACTTGAACTCAGGACCTTGCACTTGCCAGGCAAGCACTGTGCCGCTGAGCTATATCCCCAGCCTTATTTCTGAAAGAAGTCATACAGAATGCAGCATTCTTATTACTGTGCATCTCCTCCCTTTTCCTTGCTCCAGAAAAATGAAGGGTTGAAAAGGCTTTTACTCTGATAACCTAATGAGAAGTATGCTTCTGTCACTTCCAAAATGACGGTAATGCTTAAGTTTATCCATTACTTCCTTCATATTAGAGGGTTTGCTTGCTTTTAAAGTCAATTGGGCTTTAATGTTATTTTCCTCTCTGCTGCTGTGGCATCTCAATTTCACAGACTGGTAGTGAAAGAGAAAGGCACCGGGCAGCACTTATTCATAGACAACGCCAGTGTCCCGTTCTCCCTGCCGTTCCCGTTCTCCTAGCTGGTGACAGGGTCCCTGTGACAGGAGTATCGGTGGGATGAGAAGCTTGGGTTCTTCCACATTAGCGTTTGCTGATTTTTAAAACTCGTTTTCATGTTACCTTTTTTACTTACCCATGTTGTGAACTTTATTATTTTCTTCCTTTTACTTGATTTGGTTTCAATCTGATATTTTTTCTACTTGCTTAAGGTGGAAGCCTGTGCTCTTGACTTGAGATCTTTATTTTCAGTGTGGATATTTATAACACAGTTTTTCATCTAGGCACTGCACTAACAGCATTCATAGGATTTGGTGATGTTTGGATTTTGTTTTTGTTGATTTTAAGATACTTTTAAATTTTCTTTATTTCTTTTTGATCCATTGTTTTCATTGGGAGAAACTGTTTAATTTCTATGTATTTGTGAGTCCTTTAAATTTTCTCCTTTCGTTGATTTCTAATTTAATTCTATCATGGTTGAGGGCATATATTATATGACTTCATTCACTTTAAATTTATTGAGGCTTGATCATAGCTCGACATATTGTTAATAATACAGAGAATAACATACATGATTATCTGTGTCCTGCTACTGCTGGGTAATGTTATGTACATTTATGTCAGACTGTGTTGTTTCAGTGTTCAAGTCTTTATTTTCTTGCTGATGTTCTACCAGTTATTCAAAGTTGTGTACTGACGTTACTATTTTGTCGGCTTTCTCATTTCTCCATTCAGTATTGCTATTTTTGTTTCATATCTTTTGCAATTTTCTTTTAAAAGTGCATATATATTTATGGTACTTAATTTCCTGGTGAACTGTCCCTTATCGTTACAACATGCCCTTTTCTCTGTCTGTAGTTTCAGGCCCCTTTTTAAAGTGTCTCCTGTTTGATGTAACACAGTTCCTCCCGCTCGCTTTTGTTTACTCTTTGCATAGCACACCTGTCCCTGCCTTCCTACTGCCTTGTTTTCGCGTGGACTGTGCCTTAAGGACAGCACACAGTTGGTCGATTTATATTTTTTCACTTGTCAATATCTGCTTTTTGATTATTTTATCTATTTGCATTTGCTTTTGATGCCATTACTGGTAAGGTTGGTATTTGTTTATTGTCCATCTTGGTATTTGTTTATTGTCTTATGCTTGTTTATTCCTTAATTCTTCCTTTACTGCCTTTTAAAAAATAATAGACATTTTCTAGCAATAATTTTAATTTTCTTTTACTCTATTTTTGAGTTGTTTTCTTATTGTTTGTTTCATTAAGATTGGTTTCTTCCTCTTTTTTTTTTTTTTTTTTTTGTACCAGGAATTGAACTCAGGACCTTGTGCTTGCCAAGCAAGGCACTGTGCTCCTGAAGTTTGTCCTTAGCCCTATATCATTAAGATTTTACTTAAGATCCTAACTTTAAAAAACTACTTTGGATTAAAAACATCTTGATTTTGTTATTATACAAAAGCTTTGTTCCTCTATATCTCCAGTCTTTGAATATTTTGTGCTTTTTTGTCACGAAAATTATAAAAATATATAATATACATTATGAATTTTAAAAATGCCTTCAGACTTTAGATATGTGTAGATACTCATAGTTATGATCTCAAAGCATTAGTGTGAGTGAAAAATGGTCCAATGAAGGTTAAGTGATCATAAGCACAGTCCTTAGTCCTACTAAGAACTCAGGAAAGATTGTTTTGTAAAGTTGGCAAAGTATGGCAAAGTATGATAATCACTTGGGCATATTTTCAAATATCTTGAGGGCAGGGAAATTCCCTGCCTAACAGGGAGGTTTTTCCCTTCTATTTGTTAAACACCCTTGTCTTCACATTTCTGTTCCTATACTCATCTCATATTTTCTACACAATGACACCAGACTAATTATTATTCTGGAAGAACATAGAAGAAATTTTTTCCGTTCCTTTTACTTGGAAATCCTTCATTTGGCACGTGTAAACCTCTTGTTCTGAACTTTATAGTACATAATTCTGTAGCTCTTTAGCGATGGACATGGTCCTTAGAATTCTTCTGATTTTTTCATATTTATTATAGTTCTCAATGTTTCCTATAAACTTGAAACCTAAAACTAGTCTTATCAAGCCTCTGATTTAAATTAAATTAGCAAATGTTTATAAGATTTCATGGCCACTCAGCTCCATTTATAATGATGCACAAAGGCAACTTTACAGCCCCCTTTATTCTGTTAACCTTTCAAACTTCATATCCTTGTTCTTTTCCTGCCTCCAATTCATCCTCGTGTAGAATCCTCACTGAATATTGAGAATGTGACATTCATATCATACATTCATATTAGGAAAGTCTGTATTTCATTACTGTGTGAGCATTATTAGGTACTTCCTGCCTTTGCATTTATTATTTGTATTAATCTTGTTTCAGTTATTACTTTTCACTGTTGTGGATTTTAAAAATGCAAAATATACTTCTCAATTTTATTTTTAGCTGTGAAAAGCTTTGCTGAAAATCCTCCAATGCCCATCCCTTTACCTATCCAAAAGGTGATCATAGTTTTTCAATTTTTGTTTTTATTATTAGCAGTTTACAATTTGTAATGGCTATGCTCCTCCTGGGAAATTGGTATACATACATAGCACAGCTTAATTGTTGTTTCATCCCTTTCCCCTTCTCGCCCTCCATCTCTTGATCCACTCCCCATTTCTAACATCTACAACCCTTTTCCTTATGTACAAAGAGTCAAAACTTGTAGAGTGTCGTCTACAAGTAAAACTGCCCCTCCGGCTTTGGGCTTGTACCTTCTGTACCACACCGTCTCCGTGCTTCCTGGGAGTACTGGAATCTGAGAAATTCAACCAGGTTGGTGCCTTTGTCCACATGGCAACAAACTGCAGAGACCCAAGTGGTCTGATGCTTTTATGAAAATGAAAGTAAATGCTCCTGAAATCGCATATCTTTAGAAAATGATGAGGGACGCCTACACTTTACAATTACCAGGAAGTAACTTTTTGTTGTTGTTTTTACTAAATCTAAAAATCATTGAGGCTGGTGACCATCTTAGAGTCTCCAGAGGTTAAACAATTATCTAACCTAAAATGGATGCTTAAAGAAGTGATTATTGAATATCTTAGTCACTTTCCCGTAACTGGGACAGAATTCTCAACACCTACAATTTGAAGGAGAGGCTTATTATGACAAATGCTTTCTGCCGGTGGTTGGTGGGCTGCAAGGCAGAAACGGGATGGCAGAGGACAAGGGACTCAATCCAGGGTGGGCAGAAAGCAGAGAAAGGGGGGAGCTGGTGACAAGAATCCCCTTCCTGCTCTCACCTCCAGTGACCCATCTCCAGACAGGCGCCACCTCCGCACTGCACATTTAGCTACTGAGCTTGTTGACGGATTAATGCGCAGATGAGCATGTGCCTGGGTGACCCAGTCACCTTCCACACACAGGAGGGACATGGCGGGCTCTTTAGATCTGAACCATAACATTGACTGAACCAAGGAGGAGCTATGGGAAAAAAAGCATAAAACCTAAAAACAAAGGCAAGAATAAAGGGGGAATTTGAGACTATCTTCTGAAAGATCGCATAACAATTTGAATTGTCCTTGTTTAACTAAGTAGAGGTGGTGTGATATCAAGAGAAGTCTTTGTTTTTTAAAAAGGCTTGCCTTCAGCCTCTTGAACACTGATACAGTGACAGCGTATTCCTAAAAAGGAGTGATGCCCATCTCCCAGACAAGCCCTGATGATCCTTAGCTTTAAAAATACTGCACAACAGCATTTCAAATTCATAATTTAATTGGAGTTTTGAGAATCACTTTATGTCATAACACACTGCTGCTTTTTTATATTTTAATTTTTTAAAGTATAAAAGAAAAGGAACAACAACAAAAAAGAGGAAAACATTAACAAAGAGACACAAAGTAGCACAAGAACAGTACAATCAAAATTGAATTACAGACAGAGAAAGGGAATTTACAATGGTTGTTGCCTTACATATTGATAATTTCAAAGTGTATGTTCAGGAAAACACATATAGACATACAAGATTGATCAAACAACCAATCATCAACTATTCCTTACCATAAAGTGACATAAGACAATAGCGGAACCACGTTAGCCGTCCCGCACACACACACACACACACATACCTGTATATTTGCCCCTTTCTTCCTTTTCTCCTTTCCCTCATCCCATCTGTTTTTTACTTTTGAGCAGATTCCCTTCACACCTCCTAATTTATATTCCCACTTTCAGGTTCTTATACTAGTGATACAATACGCTGCTTGTATATGTACCTCTGATTTATTTCACTTATGAGTATGGTGTCTAATTGTGACCATTTCCCTACAAAAGCCTCAAATCTGTCCCTCTTTATAGCTGAGTAATATTCCATTGTGTAAAAATAAAGTTTTTTTTATCCAGTCCTCAGTGGATGGACGTTTGGGTTGCTTCCACAATTTAGCTATTGCAAATTGTGCTGCTATAAACATGGGTGCACATATATTGCAGTGATATGATGTTTTCAGATCTTCTGGGAAAATATCCAGAAGGGGAATAGCTGGTTTGAATGGAATCTCTAGACCTAGTTTGCTGAGGAATCTCCAAACTGCTCTCCACAGTGGTTTCACCAGTCTGCAATCTGCAATCCCACCAGCCACACTGCTGCTTTTTATAACGCTAAGGCTGGAATTTCAAGTGAATACAGAGTTTATTTGTTTTTGTTTTTTTCATCTTTTTTGAGACAGGGTCTCGCTATGCAGTTCAAGCTGGCCTTGAGCTCACTTGTAGCCCAGGCTGATCTTGAATTTGAAACAATCCTCCTGCTTCAGGATCCTGAGTGCTGGGATTACAGGTGTGTGCTGCCACGCCTGGCTGAATACTGAGTTTTGAGGCAAGTGGAATATAATAACCAAAATGACAGTAAACACAGACCAAACTAACATATATGTCCTGTGCAGTAAGACTCCTAATGCACTGGCTTTTCAGGAGTACTTCCTTTTGAAATCTAGGGTCATCCTACTCTAAGACTGACAAGAGTTGGGGAGATCTTCCACCTGTGCACCACCACATGGACAGAGAGAAGACTGAGTAGAGCATTACTCTTTTTTAGGAATACTTTGTTACTATGTCAGTGATCGAAAGAAGGATCTGATCATGTCTGTAGTAATCACGGAGCGATTTTTAAGATAGCAAAAGAAATCCTACATTGTGTTATGACATAAAATCTAATCACAAGCAGCAACTATCATCTGTACATCCATAAGAGTTTGGATCAAATTTCTAATTTATTTTGTTGAGACAAAAACTATTTTTTCAAATTTGATTCTGGTCCTGTTTGTTCTTTTTGTTCTCTTGATTCACTTCTCCGTCTTGGTCCCTGGCTTCCATACTGCAAAGTCACATTTGTGTGCCGGGCTTCTAATTTGCAGACTCCCTCGATGGTCTTGCTTGAAGTAGAGCCTTTAACATTTGGTTGTTAGTGAGGATTGCTTTCTCCTGTAAGCCTGTTAGAATTGTAGCTGTTTGTTTTATGTATTATAAAAATGAATTTCTTGTCTCTGCTCCCATGACAGCCTCTTTTTCTTTGCCCACGAGTTGGATTTTTGCTGCACTGCCCTTGAAATGGGGGTTTTGAACATTTTACTGGAAAAATGTCATCCTTATTATTGCTCAAGCTGCAAATGCATTGCTTTTTATTAGAATTACTCCATTATTAATACCATTAAGTAACTTCTACCCTAAATACAGCAGATCAGGAGATACTTCTATAAAAATATTTCATATAGTATTGTAAATGCTGTACTCACTTGGAGAAAACTGTGATAAGTGAAAGTAAACTGATACAACCCCCAGTCTCGGTCAGTGCAAGTAGAAATTCTACCCATCTTGACTGAGAGCCTCTGCGGATTCTGGTCATTTAGAGCCACAGGCTAACAAAGGGTCCACTTCAACTGTTCTTCCATGACTACCAAGTTAGGAAGGAAACATGCCAAATTGCACATTGACACAGAAAGTTTCTGCTATAAAGTACTGCATGCCACCTCTACTCATATTTCTTGGTGAAAACCACTGGTCTGGCCACAGCTCATGTAGAAGTGCAAGGAAATAAAATCTGCTATTTGTCTGGATATAGAAGAACCAGACACAACAAAAGTTACAACTTTCATAGCAGACAAGACATCTCAAGTCTGCTGGGAGTGAACATATTCAAGATCATCCAATCTGATTAAGTCAGCAACAGTGACAAAAATAGGACCCGGAATGACAATTTATTATGGCTTAAGTCACACAGCCCTCACTTGAAGTGAACTTGATGAATGATTGGGCCTGAATAGCCACATAGAAAGAGAAGGGGCAACTGAAGGGCAAAGAACTCAACTGAAATGATGGCTTGAGAAACCTACTCTTCTTCGGATAATGTTTTCTGATGACAGCTTGCTATGAAACCAGTGGCAGACAGACCGGTTTGCACACTGTATCAGAGGGTGAGTAGATCTTTCAGAGCAAAACTCAACTGTGCATAGTACTCAAAGAGCAAGGCTAAGACCCTGCAAAAGTCTGTAAAAGGAAAACAGAGGATACCATATGACCTTTGATGCATCTCTCCTTTGCATGGACCCCACTGACCTCTCCATAGTAAACATCAGCATTTTCTTGCAGGAAAAAGGAATATTATTTGGGTTCTGCTTTATATGTTGCTAGGAGTATATATTCCTCATACCAATACACTACTAGAGAATATGATGTAAAATAAATGTAACCTTAATTAAAATGTTCTCCTGTTTCTAATTCTATGGTCAAGTGTAAAATTAATAGCCTTTTATTTTTAAAAGTAAAAGAACAAAAACATATTAACAGATAGCCGTTTACAAGGTAGCACAAGAATAGTACAAGCAATACTGAATTATAGATAAGGTGACAGGGAATCTGAGATGAATACACACTTCTCAGATAAAGAAATACAAATGGCAAATAAATACATGAGAAAATGTTCAACATCATTAGTCATTTGAGAAATGCAAATTAAAACAACATTGAGATTTCATCTCACCCCAGTAAGAATGGCTATCATTAAGAAATCAACCAATAACAAATGCTGGTGAGGCTATGGAGAAATGGAAACTCTTGTCTACTGCTGGTGGGAGTTCAGACTGGTGAAACCACTCTGGAAATCGGTTTGGAGATTCCTCAGCAAACTAGGTCTAGAGGTCCCATTCAACCTACCTATTCCTCTTCTGGGTATTTTCCCAGAAGATCTGAAAACATCGCATCACAGCGATATATGTGCACCCATGTTCATAGCGGCGCAATTTGTAATTGCTAAATCGTGGAAGCAACCCAAATGTCCATCCACTGAAGACTGAATAAAAAACTTGTCTGTCACTTTTGATGATTTTTGGACTCTTTCCAAACCATTCCTTCTATTTACTTATTTATCTATCTATTTTGGGGTGTGGGATGATGATGAATCAGATTAGACTTGCTGAAGTAAAAGCGTTTACATTTCTCATGTTTCTCTCAGTATTGAAAGTGACACCCTCGCTCTGTAATATATTCAGGTAGAATTGAATTTAAACTTCAAATGTGTTTATTTTTACATTCATTACATAAGCTTTGAAGGAAATTTGGCACCTGAAGGAATGCATTTGTATCTCACTAAGATGTGATGAAAAGTATTCCTAAAGCTGTTACCTTTGCTGATTGATTTGAAATTGCACATTTCAGAAGATAAGTTTATTTTAAATTCATGTTATCAGTGGACCTTTTTCAGAAATAACCAGTTGAACTTTGCCAAGAATTAAAGCTTCTTAATGTAATCCCTTCCTGATTACTTTTACATAAAAGTATGATTGTTTATAGAAATTGGAGACTTTTTTTAATAGTGCAAAAATTGTTTATATGAAAGTACAGGCATTATAATACATGCAAGTCTGTCATTAATATCACATTTATTAGTGTTTAAAATCCCCTGGCATTTTGCTGGTTTTTCTAACAACTTTAAAGGGAGTGATAGTCATATCTACATGGATGCAAGTTTCAACTGATAATACTGGGAGATCTGCTTTTCTTTAGTCAGAAATTTTCTGTTAGTTTTTATATGTTAATACAAAATGTTCATTATTTTAGATGTAGTAATTTTGTAACACTTACCTGTAAAATGATTCCAGCCAGGGTATTTAAGAGTTCTCAGTGTAAGTTTTCTCTGTTCTTTTGGAGGCAACTTTGAGCTGTCTTTGAGTTATCTATTGCTGGGTTAGAAGCTACCTCAACCCTTCAGGGCTTGAAACAACCATTACTGCCCATGATTCTGTGGTTCAGGAATTCAGGCAGAGCTCAGGGGGGTGGTTTTTCTGTTTTCCTGGTACGCACTAAGATGGTTCCCTGGGGCAGAAGAGTCATGATGGCCTCCCTCACCTATTTGGGGCTTTGGTACTAAATGTTGAAAGTATCTTGGTTCTTTTCCAAGGGTCTTATCTTCTTTTATGTGTTCTCTTGTCAGTGACTTGCCTTGCCTGAATTTCTTTAATTAAAAGATGAGTGCTGAAGGACCAAAAGAAAAGGTCATAAGGCTTCTGAAGACACAGGCTCACAGCTGCACATACTTACGTCCACCACAATCTACTGATCAAGCAAGTAACGAGGACATGCTATATTCAAGGAGAGTGGAAGTGGATTTGACTCCTCAGTGGGGCAGTTGCATAGTCACGATGCAAAAGGTTGTGTGGGAAAAGAGGGATTACTACAGTTTCTTTTTTTTTAAGGGATAATATACCACCCTTAGCTCAGTTGAATGAATTGCATTTTTAAGGATGCTACTTACTAGGGGTTATGGAATCACTTTAGATTGACTGTCAGTTTATTTTTCTACCCATAGACAAGTAATGGTCTGTCTTGTGCAAACAAAAGACATAATTAGGTAATTATATACTGTGGTGTGGTGTATGTAGCCTAGATGTGTCCTTACCCTATTTTGTCAGAGCCTGTGCATGTGTGCTTTACAGGGCAGCAGTGAGGAGATGCTGTAGAAGGAGCTGACACAAAGCTCCATCTTAAAGAATAAATGAAGGATACAGAAGAGTTTACAGAGGAGGGGGAGGTGGTATTCTGAGCCAAATGCAGTACAAGTGAAGGAATAGGGTTAAGTGCCAATGTGACATGGAGAAAATCATATAAGCAGTTCATTGTTCTTGGAATTGAATGAACGAGACAGCCCTTCTTAGCAAGAAATGCAAACCTTTAAATTGACTTTGCAATAGATTCTAATTCCAAGAGATTTCTAAGCTGATAATAAGTAAGACTGACATGAACTTTGTTGCTCTGGCTCAGCGTTTTAGAGGACATGCTGTACTAAAATTAATGTGAGTACAGATAGTTCCATTGTTTCTGGCTTTACAAATAATTAAATTTAAAAAACCAAATAATTAAATTATACTTCAATCAAATATTCCAATTGCATAGCCGCAAAAAGCATAGATAGTAATTGTAATCTGCTTTAAAAGGGAAAAATGGCTAATTGAAAATTAACATGAAGTAAGATTATACTGTGTGGTATTTTATGTAAAATTCCAGGTGGTCCTCCTCTCAAGTAGTAACTATACTTCTGGAAAAGTTTGCAAATCAAATTATATTAGGTATCATTATAAAACTATCCCAATAGGGAATAATTTTTAGAAATACAGGCATATGTTTATTTCATAATTTTCAATTTTTAAAGGAGAAACAAGTCTTACACTTATGCAGTTATAAATTCAGTATTAATTTCCATTTGAATCTTAATTTTAGAACTACAAAAACCTTTTAACATCTTATTCTCTTAATTTAGACCTTAATTACACTTTATTAGCTATGAGAGCTTGGGCAAATGTCTAAATCTCTCTGTACCTCACTATCCTCATTATTAAAATGGGGAATAATTATTACCTTATATTGCACTCTCGTGGTGATTAAATGAAATTGTACAGGGAAAAGTGCCCAAATTCCTCAGCATGACATATGGCAAGCACCCAGTATATGTTAGTTATTTACTGTTGCTTGTCTAATAACAGTAGTAGCATAATTATTAATTACTGTTGCTAGTTACCTTAAAGATACAGGAGGCAGGGGAAGTAAAGGACTTGAGCAATGATATATGCTTAGCAGTTTCGGAATTTGAAAAACATTTTGATCCTTGAATTTCATACCAGTGATTTTTCCTGCACAAGTCTATCCCTCTCCCTGAATTTTCAAGAATTTCATGATAAGAACAAAAAAGCAACTCTTGAAACCACTGTACCCACCAACTGCTTGGAAACAAGACACAAATTACAAAATGAAAATATTAAAAAAGGGATATGCAATTGTTGTCAAATATAAACACAAACATTTTAATTTCAAATAATTGTGTTAGGATGAAAGGTTTTCTCCCCCTGGGAATTCTCCACTTGTGATAAGCAGTTTTGCTTGGTGGTTCAGAGCTTGTGGCCAAGTTCCAACACAAGCTGTAGAAAGTTTTTGTATAAAATGAGCAGGCCACTTACATTAAACAAGAAGGCTGCTGTTTAGTTTAGAAAGCAGAACTGACGGCCCTTTCAATTTTATCCAAATGACTACAAACAGCCCCACTTCAATTTCATTACAAAGGTAAAACTAGAAAAGCTAGACATTAAATCTCACAAAGAAGTATAATTTGATTTCATGTCATTAGAAGCCGGTGAAAAGGAGAGAAGGATATGGAGTTGGCTTAACTGCTTCCATGCTGAATAAAACATCAGCCCGGTAACTGCGCACCTCCGCGCTCCCAGCTGTCCCTGTTGAAGCGAACTTCGGCTCATTAGCTCATTCACTCCATGGACTCCCATCTGAGGGACACATATGTATCCTATTAGCAACAATGAATTAATGGGTGAATGTGTGGTAACGTGATAGCAAAATTCAGTAAAAATGCTATTTGAACTTAATTCTGTGGGATATGAACATAACTCACAAAGGAGTACTCTGATCTACAGTGAAGAATAATTTGCCTACTGCTCTTGGTTTGTGATTAATGAAAAGTCCTCAGGAAATCCCAATTTCTGATTAAAGAGAGTTGATTATGATTAATGTACCCAAATTAACTGCCCCCAAAAGAAAGCACTTCATAATGATCTGTGTTGTTCTTCCAGCTTTTATAATTCTTAAGGCTACTCTCTTATCTGTGGTCTTTTCTCTAATCACCGATGATGTATGCTTGGTTTTAAAGTTTTGTTGTTTGGTTAGTAAGACAATAGTCCTTTATTCCTGCGTGTAGAAAATATTCGCAGTTTTAGGAATTTTCTGTTCTCTCTTTAATTTTCTGTAAAAAAATAGCGTCACTTACATTTTTTTTCCCAGAAACTTGCTATAAAACTAGAATATCAAGTTCAATTGTACCTGATCTAATCTCACAAGCAAAACCTCAGACGAGAGCCTTCACTTTCAGCCGTTGTACCGTGCTGTTTCCCATGGCGCATAGGTAAAGTTTGTGGGGAAAGAAGTTACATATTCCCAGGTAGATAGTTACGGAGGGATACTCATTTCATTGTTGAGTATGGTTACTTTCAGTAAATAAATTATTGCATACTACATGTGTAAAGCGCTATAAATTTTTGTGCTTTTTATGATATTTGCAAATGCTTATGTGGGAAATTTGGAAGTGTTGCATCAAATTTTATTGAGTGGATGCTATTTTAAGCTGGAAGTCTTCTATAGTATTTGCTAGAAGATATCTACTTCTATTGAGATCACAGTTGTACTGTAAAAGTGGCAAGAGATTATGGTAACTTGTAAGCTATAAAATTTTGAGTACAAATTAGTCAAGAGTTAATATTTACTTCCTCAAGTAATTGGTAGTACAAAGTAGTTTTCCTTTTGATTCATTAGTTATATTTTTGTATTATTATATTTCATGAGTTATCCATGATTTGATTAAAAACTTGGAAAACACACATAGCCAAAAGAATAGTTTAATATTATAAAATCTCATTATCTAGGGACAAGTACTGTTAATAATTTTTTGCTTTGTATTTTGCCATATACATTTTGTAGATTGACTTAAAATGTAGCACTATGTATTGACTTTTCACAACAATTAAAAACATACTATTCATTCAGCTGAGTGCCTGCATAGTTTTTACTGTACAAAAGTACCACTTCTTAAATTTTTTTTTGGAGACAGAGTCTCTCCATAGTTCAGGGTGGCCATGAACTCACTATGTAGCCAGGCTGGCCGCACACTGACGGTGATCCTCCTGTCTCAGCCTCTTGAATGCTAGGGTTAAAGGCAGATGCTACCACACCTGGCACATTTCTTTAATTGATTCCATTTGTTCTAACTGATTCTAGTGTTGTAAGTAGAGCTACAAAAAATTCAGTGTAGCTAAATTATCATGTAATTGTTTCCTTCGGAGATGTCTTAAAAGTTGCATTTTTGGATCAAAAGGTGTGCTTCTGAAACATTTGTAATACAAAATGCTTCAGAAAAGGAGTTGAATCTACTGTATTTTAGATAACTTTTCTATTTACTTGTTCATAAGCTATCATTTTTATTCCAGAAAATGTATCCAGTTATTTTCAACAAATTATTTTGTTTCCACTAATCCTGATTTGAAGAATACGTCTAAGTATTGTTATAGTATAGAAGGACCTGCTCTTAGACATGAATTCTAACTCCAAGCATGTGCTAAATCAGGAAGAACCAATTGCAGAGAAGTGAGTCGATAAGGTATATTCCTGTCTGGGTATGCAGAATGTGGCAAAAAGTATTTTGTGAAAAATGCCAGCAATGTTTCATATTTATTCAGTTCTTTATTTTCCATTTTTTTAATGATTTGGAGATGCACCACTAAGACATCTCTAAAATGCTGAAGATTGTAAGAAACAGCTAATGTACACCCTGAAGACATGACTCAATCACCCATTGAACTGCATGCTTGCTATGATGTCCCCAGGATGCCATTATGTTTAAAATATGCAATATCAATATGGTATTGATGAGGATTTCTTCAAAACAAGGATAGCCACAAATAAATATACGATTCTACTACTAAAATGAATGAGATGATAATGAATAATGAGGAATGTAAAAGTCTACTTTGTAATGTATTCACTGTATCATTTGCTACTAAGACAAACTAAAAATGTCTGCTGAGTGTAGCCGCCTATTTTCCCACTTTTATTTTGTTTGGAGAGGGAAAATACCAATGAATAAGCATCTGTAGGCTCATCAGCAAGTCTTGGTGACCGGAATTACCTAAACAGGAAACACAGGCAAGTGTTCTCTGTTACTTTCATCACCTATTATAAGCTGGAATAATATCACAGTGTTGTTAGTTGATATCTTCGTGAGTGACTTAACCCGGGTTCTTCATAAAGCAGACCCCAAACAAAGGGTTAGGGCTGATGTGCTTAACTGGGGTATGTGACATGGGAGGTGACACATAAATGACAAGGGGAAAGAGGCAGAAAGGAGAAAGCATGTCTTATCTAGTTGGCCACTGCTACAGGCATTGGTTTCTTGATCTAACAGGATCACCTGAAGAACAATGTAAACTAGGGTCTTTCTGAAGCAGTGGAGGGGACATGAGCATACATCCAATGGCTTCTGTCCTTGATTGGTTAAAATGCTCCTTCACAGAGAGTTAACTCCCACATAATTCTAGCTTGTGTGAGTTAGACACCAAGCAGAACCCTACAGGCTCCCACCTGGGCAGGCCCTGGGTGAGGGAGGAAGAGGCAATCAATGCAGGCCTGAGAGGAGTGCTGTGAGGAGCAGCCTCTGGGAAGCTGCACAGGGCTTGTGCAGGACTGTTGCTGCCTAGGGACTGAAAAAGTGTTGAGTGAGGGCAAGAGAATTCTCTGCTGTGTCAAAGAGTAGTTGATATAACAATAGTCAGCATCATTTGTAACCACGCCTTACTTATCTCAACCTCATAGCAGATGTAGCAAATTGGTTTAGGTTGGTTTTTGATACTCCCTTTAACAAAACAGCCTTCAATTACGTACGCTTCTTTGCTCTTACAAACGTTTGGACAGTCCTCTCCAGTCTTGGTTACTAAGTTGCTCGGACCTGTTTTCCTTGTTCTTCCTCAGAGCCCCCTGTTTGTTGTAGAAGCAATAAGGGCGCACCCCAGACATTTTCATCCTTTGCGCGTTCTCCATTTGCCCTCAGGACCTCTGATGCGCAGTTGGTTCCACATACTGTCACTGGTTGTTTTTCCTGAAAGATCATTCTGCTGGTGCAAAACCATGCCCAGGTAAACGAACTCACAGGTAAGGGATTCGAAGACCTTTCACAGTCTGTCTTACTGGGCTCGTAAGTCTAGCTGGCTCCTCCAGTGAAGTGCTGAAGATACCCACTGTTCTCTTGACAGCTTTTGTATTTTCACTGATTGAAACTTTAATGTACGCTGTTTCATTTGTCTCACATGACCTCTGGGGTTTTGAGGAACTAAATTCTGATTTATCTTTACTCGGGATACCTTGGATCTTGTCTGGTTCACAAAATATCTAGTTTTTCTCAGGTTAACTTTTGCTATGCAATCTGTAAATCATTCAGAGCCCTTATCAGGGTACAGCTTACCCAGTGATCACAGTTATACCAACTTATGGCTTATCTTCTACTATCAAAGCTACTATTTTCATAGTTGCTTTTTTATTAAAAATTAATGAGCTTGTGATTTTCTTTTCTTAGTGACTCCACATAGTGTTTATGTGCTTCATTTGTTATTTCCTATGTCAGTGGGTTCCAGGGTTTTCAACTGTGACACTACTGAGGTTTCGTACTGAAAAATTCTTTGTTATAGGAGATGTTCTTGCAGTTTGTAGGATGTTCAGAAGCACGCCTGGCTGGGATGTTTGAGAGTCCAGGAGTAGCAGGCATCTTTTCCTATGTTAGGATAATCAAAACTGTCTGTGGACATTTTTATTTATTGAAAAAATAAAATAAGGAAAACATATTAACAAACAGACATCCATTTACAAAGTAGTGTAAGAACAATATAAGCAATACAGAGTCACAGACAAAGTAGTAGGAAATAACCAATGGTGGTTGTGTTACATATTGATATCTTAAAAGTGGTTTCTCAGGTGAACAAATAGAGGCATTTAAGATTGATCAAATAGTTAATCATTAACTGTTCCTTTCAGTAAAGTGATAGTCAGTAGTTCAACTATGTTAGCTATGCTGTATATACATACATACATATTCCCCTTTATACATACATAATTTCCTTTTCTTTCCTTTCTCTTTTCCCTCACCCCAGTTGCTCTTTATTTTGATCATGTTCCTTTCATTTCACAATGTCTGTCCTATCTCCTAATTTTTATTCACTTTTTCAGGTTCTTACACTAGTGAGACCATATGTTGCTTACACATGGAGATCTTGCCTATTTCACTTATAAGTATGGTCTCTAGACATTGTTTCCACTCTCATTTAGAACCAGGAAGTTACAAAAAAAAAAAAAAGAAAGAAAGAAAGAAAGAAAGAAAGAAAAAATGCGACATTTAATGGGAGCGTAGTTCAAGAAAGCAGCACTTATTCTGTTTAGACGTGAATTGACCATACAGTTCTTGTCCCGACGTTATTAAGTTGCAGACGTCATTTTCTGTCTTTAACCATCTGCAGAAGTTACGTCATTTTAATTTGTAATTTCTCCAGGTCTTTCTTTCTTTCTGGGCCTCCAGAGTTCTCATCATGGAGCCACAGTGTGTTTAATCTTGATTAACATTCTACCAAAGCTATTTACTAGCAGCTAGTATTGAAATAACTGGAAAGGAATAAAAAAAATCAATGTTTATAAATGTAGCATAGATTATCTGCTCTCTCGTATGTCTAATCACTGTGTTCTGGCATTTTTATTCCTTTCAAATCTTTTACTCAGTCCCTTCCTCCTTGAATTGCCCTATTTCACTCCCTCCTATCTCACTGAGATTGCTATCATACTTGTTGGCTCTGTATTTCTATATGGGACAAACAATAAGATAAGATCTGATGAGAAAGACGAGATGTCTAGGAGACTTATCTTAAAGCTGCATTTGCTTAAATTTGTGTTTATATTAGGGATAAAAATACAGATGCCTGAGGGAATTTTGCTAAAAAATGTACTAATCAATAAAATTTCAACTGTGCATATGAACAGTTACTATTATAATGTAGTAGCTATAGTAGTAGTAGTAACAGTAGTAGAAAATAGTAGAGATTCTTTTATTTAGGACCTTTAGTGGCAGTGAGAAACTGATGGAAATTGGAAATTGATATCACCATGGTTGCCCAGCTATTTCTACATCAACTCACTGTCAACATCAGTTGTGCTTCCCTCAGTTCTAGGCTTATGAAGGGTGAAGGGAATATTGGAGAGGGTCACTTAGTCTATGAGATATGCATGCACACACAAGCACACTGGCACACACATGTAAGTGAAAGATGTTACCACATGACTTTCAATTTGTGCTCTATTCTCAGCCTCAAAGACACGGTACTCAATAAAGCGTTTTATGAGTTCTGTAATATGTTCTTAGCAGCACTGTTTTGTGAACTTGATCTTTTTGTACACATATTGGTCTCAATATTTTAGATAGACATACTTAAAATGCATCCCAATGTTATTAAAACTTTTTATTGTATGTCTTTAAAATATATTCATATATTCACACACACCATTGGCATGGGTGCACATTCTACAAAATGGATTTACTAATAAGCTGTTAGAGATGTTCTTTTATGAGGATATGTTGTTGCTTGGCACCATGGTGATGGTTCCTCTGGTTTTTTGTAACACCCTTAAAATCATGACTTGCATACATCTTGCCTTCTTGTCTCTGTCTATGGTCAGTCCTCCAGACTGTTTTAGCCCCCGAAAGCAGAGCTTCACATGATACCTTGTATTCAGGTAGTTTATTCTGTAAGGTGATATCAAGGAGCAGTGTTAGCTGATCATAATTCTGTGTACATAGAGATCATCCTTGTTAGAGACCCTCTAGGGGCTGTGTAAGATGGACCTCAGAGCTGTCCAGCTGAGAAGTGGTAGAGGAGTGTTTTCCTTTTTCCTCCATAGGCCAAGAGTTGCCCTCGTACTGTTAGCTTCCTCACGCCTCAGATTTGTGCATGAATCAGAATGGCTTAGAAAGTTCTTAAAGGAAGACTTTGAGTTGGGTGTAGAGATATCCCAGGGATTAAAACTCAGATCTAAGAAGCACCTCTGTAGCCCCTGCTTTCGGGTTACAAACATGAGCAACTGATTACACATTCTGAGAAGGTAAATGAAGCTCTGGGTCTTTCAGTACACAGGCTTCCACAGTGATCATCTTCGTAATATGAAAGGAGGAAATAGATTGGCATGTGTGGTGGATTGACAGATGGTGGTCAACTTGTAACCTCCAGCTGAACTGAGTGAGCGTGGTGCTGGGTGTGGGAGGCCCACCTAAGGACTGATGCCAGCAGTATAAGAGACAGAACTGGAGAAGGAGAAGTTAGGCTGTTGGGAGCTGAGAAGGCTGTTGGGAGCTGGTAGAAGCTATAAGGAGCTGTTGGTTTTTTGAAGGAGCTGGTCATGCTGGCTTCCTGATGAACTTGGCTGTTTTCAACTTCCAAGGAGCTTGGGATCTTGTTGGCCCTGAGAATAGCTTCAGTTCACTTTGGGAGAGCTCTGGTCCTCATTTTGAACATTGCTTCTTGGCTCTGGAAGGGAAGATGGTGCACTGCCAGTCTTCTGGAGGAGCTTGCTGCTTTGGCTTCCCTGATGGGAGCTCAGCCATCTTGATCATTGGAGGAGCTCAGGACCTCAGTTTTGTGAAGGATGGCTGTGCCACTTTTCAGGAAAGCTCTGGTTCTTATTTTTAGCAGCACTTCCTAATTCCTGTGTAGTTCCCTCAGCCTGCTAGCATAGATCCTTTATCCCGCTGGTACAGACTTTCTAGCTTCCATCACCGACCTTTGGGTCTTCCCAGCACAGATCCATGAAATAGGCCTGCATGAGATGTTGTCCTGGGCTCTGGGCCTTAGTTGGGATTTGTGGGAGGCATTGTTATGTGCTCCAGGTCTTCAGCTGGACTCATGCAGTACATTATCACGGGATCCAGGCCCTCAGCTGGATTCTTTGGTGTATAGTGTGTGGACAGATTTCTTACACTCTCTTGTATATTATTCTTTGACTATTATAAATAATCTGATAAAATGTGTCCTGTATTGTATTGTTCCCCCTGCAAATAAGTCCAAAGACCAACATGCCATTCAAATATGAAAAGCACTTTATTGTAACCTGTTGACACTCTTTAAAGAGAAAAATATTGAGTACAGCAATGTACTTACACAAATATGTAGCAATATAAAATGGCTATTGTATCAGGGCTGTTAGCAGTCTAGCTGTGTACTTTCAGCTAATTTGTAGTAGATTACGAAAGAGCGTTGTTCTTGCTATAACAAGGAGCCAACACTGGCTAAGTTAAAAAGACATATTTTTCCTTAAGAAAGAATTTCCTCAGAGTTGTGGATACAAAAATGTTGAAACACACTAAAGAGATGACCTCTTTTTAGGTGAGCAGAGAGGAGAATGTACTTTCATCTCTGAGCATATTTATTGCAGTGGATACCAAGGAAGTCAGAGAAACATGCTTGAAATCAGCAGAGAAACTTTAGTGGGAGCAGGAAAATCCAGGCAGACTTTTACTAGCTGACCATGGGCAGGCATAGTGGGTTGATATCTGAAAGTGCCCCAGACATGAGGCAACTCCTCTCCACCCACCACTTCTCCTCGTGATACTTCTGCCGGGTAACGGTTCTGGAGGAGCCAGCCCGCTGCTTGCTGCGGCCCTCGCTGCGCCCCCTTTCCTCATTGGGAACCATTTTTGCTGTCAATTAGCATTGCCTATGCTAAGAATTAGATTCATGGGTCATTTTCTTTGTATCAAACTGGTATTTAATATCCTTTTTCTTCAAAGGCTGCCCTGTGGAATGCTGTTTTTTCCAAGAACATGCTCCACTGTCTTCTAGGGAGAAAAATTAAAAATTATTGTCTAGGTTTGTATTTCTCCAAAATGTTTTCATTTCTATTTCTACTGATGAAAAATATCTGAACAAAGACACATGCCACAACATTAATCTAGTTATGTATTCATTCAAAACGTATAACCTACAAGTTTAAATGTTAAAGTTTTGTCACTGATTCTTGGATAAAAATATTAGAAGTTTTGGTATATTCTTCACATACAGGAGCTGATCAAAATATATAGTGAATGTTCACATTTAAAAAATTACAACAGTAAAGACCTTGCCATTAATCTCCTTTGCTTCAAATAGACTTAGCTTATCATTTTTGACAGTTTTTGATGCCATTCTTGAAGCCGTCTGTTGTGAGCATCTTTACAATATCTGATCAAGAACACAGTGCTGCTGCTAAGTAGCATCTGATGGAAAGACAGGCTCATTACAATGTGTCCTCATCCACTTTATTCACCAGATCAGGCACTGTGCTACTTCTGGCTCCTCCACAAAGTTAAAATGGCCATGAAAGGAAAAAAATTTTTTTGAGCCAGAGTCTCGCTATGTTCAGGCTGACCTCGAACTCACAGCCATCCTCTTGCCTAAGCCTCCTGAGTTCTGGGGTTACAGGTGTGCGCTATCACACCCAGCCAAGTAAAATGTTTTGAATTCGTTCAGAACATCAAGATGCCACAACAGCACCACTAAAGATGCTCGTGAAAGGGGAACTTCCAGAACTCCAGAAACTTTCCAGAATGATGGGATAATTGTGGTGTATGTTCAGGAGAGTCATTTGAGGGGGGCTAATGGCAAAGCATCTCTTACTGTATTTTTAAAAGTTTAACAATTCACCTATTTTTAATCACACCTTATGCCTCAGTGGTTCCTCCTGCATTTCTCCTGCATGCATGCATGTACCTCACTTTTCTCAGGTAGAAAAACAGCTCTGATTGGTATATTTTCATCACTGACAGCTTAGTTGTTAGTTTTTTTCCATTGATCATTGTGTCTAGGATGGTAAGCAGAATTTCTGTGTAATTTCCTGTTCTTTGCTCCTTTATTTTTTACTCAAGTTCTTGGTGATAGATTTACCAGATAATTCCAGAATCACAAAATTACACAGAGGGTTTGAGTAAAATCATTGGGAGTTGCTTCAGAGTAAAGTCATCACTTTTCTTAAACAACACTGAACCAATTGGAAATGCAGAACATTTTAAATGTTCACAACAATATTGTAGATCTTCTGCTCCTACGAATGATACCATTAAGGCATTGTAGCAATGATAAACACGTGTTTGTGGTTGGGAGGAGTGGAAATATTCTAGTTTAATGATTTTCAGATCTGTAAATTTTATCAGTTGATAATTTTAAATAAAAATATATAGACATAATGACTGTAACACGCTTCAAATTTTAAAGAACATTAGTTGAAGATTCCAAATTTAACTTTCTCATTCTTAGTCATGCAGAAAAGCAATGCTTTGTATTGGGTAAGCATTTCATAGTGTGAGGTAGCCAGGAATTATTATCCCATGTTTTTTCCACTGGGAAGAATTGATAAGGGGCAGATGAGGCACTTGGCTTAAAGTCATGTAGCAATTGTGGGTGGGGCACAGTAAATCCAGTTTTCTATCGTTGGGAGTTTATCTTCCTTTACATTTGGGGGGAGGGGTTGGTAGACCTTTAATGACTTATGCAATGTGTTTGCATATTTATGTCGGTAAGATTTTTGTAATGTTAATCATAACCCTAAAAATTCTTAACACAAGTAGAATACATATTGTTTGTAAATCAGTGCCCCATTGATTCTCTATCCTGAAAATCAAAGAGTTGGAAGGAAATGGTACTATTCTTCAGAGGACTCTTACTCTTGACACGACTCAGGTTATACCTACTTGCCTATCTTGTTTTAACAGCTCTTCTTGGATGCAAACAGTGTGCAGGTTTGTTCATCATTCTTGGCGCTTTCATGACAATAGAATGTAAAATTCAGTGTAACAGTTGAGCAAACTTTTTTCAATGGAATGATGGCATTGTGTTAAAAATTGGTGTGAATTTTTTTTTTTTTTTTTTTTTTTGCGGTACTGGGGATCGAACTCAGGACCCTGTGCTTGCTAGGCAGGCGCTTATTCCACTGAGCTATATCCCCAGCCTTGTGGTGTGAAATTTAACAGGGAAATTTTATTTCACTAAGAATTGAAGATTGTATTTTACCTGACATACTTACTGGCCTACCCTGGGAAGGTAGGAACTCCTTTAGACTAAAATTTGTAGTTACTTTAAACAAAACTACCAGTGCCTTTGAGTACTAGAGAAATTGTTATTTATAAGTATACATTCACTATTGCTATTAATTCTTAAGGAAAATTTCCTATCTTTATTTATAATTTATAATCCATTATTTTCTCTATCATCAACATATTTATTTATTTTCCTTACACATTCTCATTAATTAAATATATCAAATAATTTTTATATGTGTATATTTGCAGTACTAGGGATTGAACAACCCAGCGCCTTTTCCACGCTAGGCAAGGTTTTCCCACTGAGTAAATCCCCATCACAAATAATTTAAATATTCCTTCTTCAACACTTATTGTAAGAATGGCAATAAAATTATTTTTTTTCAGAATATATAAAATAAATGCTCTGCCAACTTAGCCTTTGAACTTTTATTTGTTATCCAGTGATAGTTAGAGTAATACAAATACACAGTAGGGGCCAATAGAGTTCACAGACTCAAGAGTTATGTTTAATGAAGATTCTCCTGGTAGATTTATCTAGATGGAAGCTGAATTTCAGTAGAGTTTTGAAAGATTGCCAGTATTCCTTAAATTGAAATTGACAAGTGTCAACCTCCAACTAAACCATGAAAATGAGAAGGAATGGCCGAGTAGAGAATAATAAGTCATTTTCTTCTCTGAATTAGACTTAAACTTCTTAAAATAGGCCTAGCTTTATAATTCTAGTTTTCAAACTGTAATTTCACAAAGTTCTGTCTTGTCCTTAAGCGCAGTTGATTAAGTAAAACAGCACTTGTGATGCTTCAAGAGAGGAAAATACGGATTTTCCCTACTATTAAGAACACCAAAACCCTCTAAGTCTGAATCCCTGTGCAAACCTGTGAGTGAGCCCCAACAACGGGAAGCGTCCTGTGTAAGCATTCTCTGCTAACAGCATTGGTCCCATAATTTTTGGAATTTCCTAGTCATTGGTTATAAATATTAGCTTCAACGTTTTCAGATATCTTCTCTGTAAGGTCAAACCATATGTCACATTGTACAAGTTATTTTTTTCTATAGAGTACCGTGTAATTATGTTAAAGTCTTGCAATTGTTTCTTTTGACGGGAGATTCTGAGACTGCAAGTAGTATGTATTATACATCCTTTTGACAGAAAGTATTTTTTAAAAATCACAAACACATTTCCACTATTAAAAATATAAAAGAAACCAGATTTATTGTCTGGATTTTATTCAGGGAAATGTGAAAACAACAGTTTTACAGTGTGCTGGTTCATGGGTAAACAGCACATTCCTGAGAGTTATTACCAGCTCACCACAGCAGGGGTCTTCAGAGGGCAGCAGAGTCATTGCACAGGCCGTGGGGCCGCAATTAAGGTGTGGGAGCCGTGGAAAATAGGAGCAAAAGAATCTGAAGTCCTATCTTTTTATGCGTAGGAAACTTGATGGGAAGGAAAGGTAGGAGAATTGCAGAAAGACAGATGGAAAGGTCACCTCTTGTATTTTAACTGCAACCACCCAATAAATGTTGGGCAAAAGACTGGAAAAAGCCAGGCCAAGAAAGCATTTTCATCCTTACTTGTTGTGTATTCTACACGGAGGCAGGCGTTTGAAGGGGCCTACTTTATTTTATCTCCCATAAAATGTGCGCAGTTAGTAATAACCAATATAACATGATTATGATGTGGATTCCGCGAAGAAATATTGGTTATTTGGGGTAAACTGTGTACACAAATGTTGTACCTCCTCTTTTGAGCTCATCTGTGTCACTGTTTCCCTTGCTGGAGAACTAATTGGAAAGTATATGTTTGGGTACAGGACAATGGTGAGGAGAAAAATGGAAAGAGGCTTGGATTATAATTTCCAGATCCCATCCTGAAGGATGAGAAAGCTTCAATAGTTGTGATGCACTTTCCTGTTGATTTTAAGGCAAAATCTGAAGAATGGTGTCTCCAGGAGGTTTTGTGGTATTCATCTAGGGTGAGGGTGGCCTTGTTCTCATATGGCTTCTGATATGTTCCATTTGACACCGCTTCCTCCACTTTGTAATTTTTCATCTGCCAAGAAAAACTTTGCTTCCACACCAAACCAGGGCTTTGAATTTCAGACCTGAGGATAACGGGCCCCAGCTGCTCCTGAGACAGGCCTATTGTCAGCTTCCCAGAAACTTGTCCAGCATCCCGACGACAACACACTGATCTAGAAACAACAGGAACCGGACCTGGGCTGATTATAGGAATCTCGTCTTTGGGAAATTTCAATTACTTTGAACTTCCCCCCCAGCGTGGCTTTTCCTCTATTGGAGCAAAACAAGTGAGAAGATGTGAGCAAGGCACATGTGATTAATTCTCAGAAAGCAAAACAGGTTAATGGTTAAAACATCCCCGGGAGAAGAAAAAAAGCTCTTTATCTTTTATAGAACATACAAACATTTTCCACTTGGCAAATTGTGTTCCTTTAAAAATAGCACAGAATCATGTGGTATAAAATGAGAAGAGAGATGGGAAAGTGTTCTAACATGTTTTCAGAAAGTTATGAATTGAATTTCACCTGGATATTGAGCCTGAAAAAAGGTACTCTATGTACTTTTGACTGGTGAAAATTCATTATAATTGTTTCTTAACATTTTTTTTTTTAAAAACAGAGCTATGCCATACAGAAATTTAAATAAAATTTTGGCAAGAAATACACTTACTCCATTCTCTTGTCTGCTTCTGAGAATGTATTGTTGTTCTCTTAAAATAGTGTCAACAAAAATACTTCCAGTGACTCCGATCATTCCCTCTTTGCCATCTCTGTAAAAAATGTTTGCTTTCAATGCCTTTTAAAATTTTCATGAAAGTAAATTTTGATATGATTTTAAGAAGATTTTAACAGAGTATAGTGGCACATGCTGGTAATTCCAGCACTTGGGATGCTGAGGCAGGAGAATTGCTGTGAGTCTGAGACCAGCCTGGGCTAAGGTCAGCCTGAACTATGTAATGAAACCCTGTCTCAAAAAGACCCCTCCCTCAAAAGTTTTTATAAGTGAAACCTCACAATAAACAGAAGGCGTAGAGCAGAATGAATCTGTATCATCCACGTGCAGAATTTTGTATGTGTGGTCAACCTATTTTCATCTGTAATTGTCCCCTCAACACCCCCACATTGGATTACTTTGCAGTAATTACAAAATATAATATTATCTATTCTGTAATTATGTCATTACAGAATTATCTGCAAAAGAAAGGCTCTTTAAAATGTGGCTACAATATAATGATCATACATAAATGTTAATAAGATTCATAATATTATCAAATACCAACTCAGCATACAAATTTCACTAGTTGGCTTGTCATTTTTAAGCTGGTTTGTTTGAGTCAGTATTCAGAAAAGACCACACTTTGCATGTGTCAAGATGCACATTGCTATGTCCTTGAAGTCATAAAACTTTTTGGTTTGCTTTCTTTCTATCTTTGTTACTTTATTGTTCCTTAGAATTTATTTATTTTTTAGAAGATAGTGAGGAGTTTGCTACATCCAGTATAATGTTAATGAAATCCCTATTAGTCCAGATAAATTCTTCGGACTCCCATAATTTCTGAACATTTGTAGTAATATCTAGACTCATCATTTGGCCCAGGTTTGACTGATGTTAGAGTTGGTGTTGCTTACTTACATCAGGTGACCTAGAATTTTCTTGCCTTTCTGGTTTCTAGCAGCCACTCATGATCCTTTATTAGGTTCATTATACGTGGGGAATCTTCTAATACCATCAACCCCTCTTTATTTCTAGGTCCACATTGAAGGTATATTACCAGGATTTCTAACTCTTTGGATGAGAGGGGTCTCCAAAAATAGAAATCAATGATGACTTTGAGGATCATGGGCTCACTGTCGGCTGCAATGGGAAAGATTTCAGGTTTAGCAATTTTTTGTGGAGGGTGAAAGAGGAATCAGGAATTTAGCTTTGGACTTACTGACATGGAGATACCTGTTGATATCTGTATCAGCAAGAATTCAAGTAGAGAAGCAGAAAGCATATCCACATATTGAAATCTGCTGAACAAATCCCTTTGCTGACCTCTGTCTCTGCAGTGGATATTTCCAGACTGGATATGTGGATGGGTTTTGTTAGAGGGATTTGACTTTATGCAGTTGTGAATGTTGTTTACACAGTCTCTGTAAGGGCATTGTATTTGCACATTACACTGAAGCATGAAGTCCACAGGGATGACTGGAAGAAGAGAAAGATGCAACATGAGGACAGCGAGAGCAGAATGTACTAGAACACACATGCAAAGTCAGCTCGCGGGGCCCGTGACACTATGTGACTCTCCCAAAGGATTCAGAACCCTTTGTTCGTCCCTGCCAAAAGATATTGCAGGAGGAAATGGAACATTTGCAGATTTCACCCATCTTATGCCAACAAGGAAAACCAGCAAGTAAGTGAAAATGGGCAGGAATTAAAAAATATCTGCTGCTCTCATTTTTGCCATGCAAATTTCTCTTAAGGGTATCTTGTAAACCTTATTTATCAAGTATCAAGAAAGTATATCAGTCGGGCATGGTGGTGCACGCCTGTAATCCCAGCATTCAGGAGGCCGAGGCAGAGGGATTGCTACAAATTTGAGGTCAGCCTGGGCTATAAAGTGAGAAGTGAGTTCAAAACTAGCCTGAATTACATAGCAGGATTCTGTCTTAAAACAAAAAACAACAAAAAAAAGAAAGTATATCAAGACAGTATAGCAGAGACTAATTGTATCAAACTATGCTGACAGAACAAACACTGTGGACTGAGCGCTGACTTTCTGACAGTTTAAGGAGAATATACAGAGATATCAAAGACTGACTGGGTTCTTCACACCTAAGAGGTCAGAATCCAAGGTGTGGCCCTCGAAGTCACTGGAAACCAGGTGTGTAAGGTCTGAAAAAGTTCAGAAGAGAAAGTGATTCAAGAAGAAATGTCACTGTAGAAATACACACAATGTGCCGTGTCGTTTTTAACTCCTCTGAGTGCAATGTTTGACAAGAGAAGGATTTGGAGTTTATTTTTAGGA
The DNA here is from genome assembly GCA_004027595.1 of Dinomys branickii. Taxonomy (NCBI): domain Eukaryota; kingdom Metazoa; phylum Chordata; class Mammalia; order Rodentia; family Dinomyidae; genus Dinomys; species Dinomys branickii. Next base: position 13,468 of record PVLD010013422.1, on the reverse strand, counting down.
AAATGCAGTTTATTTTTAGGAAATGATCTCAAGAAAATGGGTTGGTTTAGTGAGGGTAAAGATAAGGAACTGGGAAAATCCCATAAAATACGTGTTTATTAAAGGTAGTTATTACTGGGCTCGGCTGTTCATGGACTTTCACCTAAAAGGTTCCTAAGAATTTACCTTCCAGAGAACTACAGACTAGAGTTTTTTCCTGTCCTAGTTTGTGTACTGCTTATGTCTATTGGTTTATTGAAAGGAACAGTTAATATTAAAATTTTTCTTTTTCTGACCTATTGTACATGATTATATCTGGTAATCTGAACAACTAATTTCAAGACAATAATATGCAATAGAACCACCATTGTTGAATCCCTACTATCTTGATTAGTGAAACTGCATCATTTCTAATGTTCTTTTTATTATTTTTTCTTCTCTTTCATTGTTTGGTCAATATTGCATTCTGGTTATTCTTTTTTTTTTTTTTGCGGTGCTGGGGATCGAACTCAGGACCCTGCGCTTGCTAGGCAAGCGCTTATTCCACTGAGCTATATCCCCAGCCCAATATTGCATTCTGACATCTGGTAATGCGAGCAACTTCACTGGAGATAGGAGTATAGAGTGTGACAACCACTGTTAACTTCCTGTCGCCTTGTTTGGAAATTCTGTGTAGTTTTCATTGTTTCTGTGTTCTTTGGTTTTGTTTTGGTTGTTGTTATTTTGCTTTCTTTTGTCTTGAAAATAAAAAGAAATACTTGTTACTAAGTGTTGTATTAGTTTTTTGGCATTTCCTATAACAAGGTAGGACAGACTAGCTGGCTGTTAAGCCATAGAAATGTATTCAATAAAGAAAATCTATTCCAAGTATTCTGTGTCTGCCTTATGTAACTCACCAAAGTGAAACTATGAAATATATAAAGTGAAATACATACTATAAAATGATAAGGATATGAGGATATAAATGTCCTGCTATAGAACCAATATGAGTACAAATTGATACAGACACTAGTCTACGCATTTATACTAAACAGTGGGACATTAGCTTTTGCTGGACAACAGTCCATTACAAAAATAAGTTTAAAATAGTAAACATTTATTATTTTTCTAAAGTTAGCCAACCATCTTAGAAGCTCATGGCTTGGCTAGTCTTAGTTGCAAATTTGGTTAGCTGTAATTAGGTAGGTGACTGCACTGGTCTTTGCTGGGCTTTCTCACATCTGTGGGACCAGGCAACTATAAGCTCACCATGGTGGTTTCTGCTGGGATAAATGGGTTTATCTTTGTGTACATGGTGGTGAGAACAGGCCTCTTCAAATGGCAGGTTCTGTGAGCATGGGAGGAAGCATGCAAGACCTCTTGAGACTGAGGCTTGGAACAGGCAAAATCCTTTCTGTCATGTTACATTGCTAGACAATTTCACAAATCTAATCCAAATTCAAGAGGTGGAGAAACAGATTTTACCTTTCAGTGGGAAGAGCTGCAGTCATATTGGCAAAAATTCATGCAATAAGGGACTGATTCCTTTCTGACATTTTTCAGCAGATTTTAAGTCTCACCCCTCCCTGTTCTCCTCCTGTACCCGCTACTCAATCTGGGAAAGCTGATAAGAAAGACTGAGTGCTTCGCTGTGGAGGCAGTTAAATACAAACCACAGTATCCACTGGCTCTTTCCAATAAATCTCATTATCCAAGAATAAATAATTTTATAACCTGTTGGTGTGTACGTGTGCTATATCATCAGTATTGACAAAAGTCAAATTTGGGGGTCCATGTAGTGTAGGGTAGTGAATAGCATGGAGACAGGATAAATGTGAGGAAGTGCAGCCATCTGTGTGGGCAATCACAGTCAACATTTCTCAGTGCTATTAGTCACAGCAACCCACAAATGTGAGTAGCTTACACCACGGGAGGTATTATTTTTCCGTGTGTGTGTATGCTTCCCCTTCTCTTGTGTTGGTTTCAGCTACTATTGGCTGTTATAGCAGCTACATCTATTGGTTAGGAGTCACTAGACTAGGTTGGTAGATACTAAACTCCCCTTAGGTCCATTGCATGGATTATTTTCCTTATGGATTCCAAGCTGATGGAGCAGTCCTCAGCTGGGACATGAAATTGTAATGTCAGAGAATAAATAACACAACTGAAGGCAAAATAATGATCATTTGTAATGCTTTTACTTGAATATGGTTATAGGTCACACTTTCTTATATGCCATTGTTCAAGACAAGTCATATATTGTACTCAATATCAGCAAACCAAGCATAAATATTTCTTCAAAAGAGGCATAATAAGTAAGAGCAATGGGTGTATAAACCTCTTCACAGAACTGAGCAAGTTATTTGTAATCTATAAAATGGTTTACCCAGTTAATTTTGTGAAGAGGTTCAAAGCTTTAGAATTTTCTTAGTTTTTGACCTAATAATCCTTTATTTAGAAATTTAAACTAAACAAAATAAAGTGATAGAACTATGAGAAGGATCACTAAACTCCCTGTGCAAAGATACTCCCATCAACAGGGACTTTGTTCACAGTGTAATACTTTTCTATTATATACCATTCATCCATTAACATGAGACCAGAGCACCTAAAAACGTAGAAAAATGTCCACAGTATTTTAAGGAGCAAATGTTCACATAAAAACTATATGAAATGATATTATCACTTTGTAGAAAAAATACTTATACAACTTTATTGGGGAAATCAGGATGATTAACATAGCCATCACTTCAAACACTAATCTTTTTGTAGTTCAAGCATTCAGAATTCTCTCTTCTGCTTAGCTTGGAATATGTAGCATATTATTATTAACTAGTCTTTTTTATTTTTAATTTAAAAATTTTTATATTGTTAACTATTCTTGCCCTTCTGTGAAGTGGAGTATCAGAATTTATCCATCCTATCTAATTGTATCTTGAACCCCCCCCTTACCCTTTGGTGAGTACTGTTTTGCTTTCTACTTTTTTATTTTAAATATTAAAAAACTGACAACTACTTTCTACTTTTTGATGTTATTTTTTTCTTTTAGATTCTCCAGTGGCTATAATTTTAAAGTCGTGGTCTTTATTTAGGTGAGAGGAGTATAAAATACATAATTTTAATTGGTCTATCAGTGATGATCTTATAAAAATTGCTGAAAGGAGAAACATAGTAAGATAATTCTGCATGTCTACTTTGTCTTGTACAGATCAAGGTATTCTGTGAAGTGACAGGAAAAGATTAGTTGGTATTTGCTGTGTTTTCCTTTAAGCTTCAAAGGTTTCTTCAAAGTAAATTATAAATGAGAAACTTTGACTGAAGCAGTGGTATAAGAAAGGAATCTGGACTGTTGTCCAACTAGTATCCTTGATCCTCTTCTGTCTGCTGGCCTGTGATGCAACTGTGAAGTTTTTCTGGGCTCTAAGAGAAGCTTGTTGAATGACTAGTTTCAAATAGTAACATGAGTTGAACTCAGAAGTAGTCCATGTATTACCCTGTTACCAACGTTAAAAATAGCTCCACTAACACACCACAAGCTTATAAGCTGTGATTAGCTTTTAGGAGTTTACAATTGCTATCGAGAAAATGTTTGAATTTCAACATATCCATTAAAATGATTGTACTATCACATTTTCATAGGGAACATCTGTTGGAGCTAAATTCAACATGATATTACCTATAATTAAGGCCACAGAGGATTTATTCATCCATTTGCACAGAGGGCTCAGCATGCTGCAAATACAGGCCTCTTATTTTAATAAGAGGGAAGGTAATCTGCAGCCTGGTAATGTGGAACCAAAGGTTATGGAGTCCAGGTAACACGAGGAATAGAGGACATAAATTTCTATGTATAGAAAGAGGCAAATTATCTAGAGTTTTAAATCCTGGCAGAACAAAGAAAGCTTTGAGACTTGCATGACGGAGTGAACATTCAGAACTAAGCTGTCTGCAGAAAACGACAGCAGAAATGTAATTGAATTCCCCCAAGGTTTTGATCTTAATGCAACGCAATTCTGTTCCAATTATCTTATGTTAAAGCCATCAGCTAGTAGGTGTGCAGAGCCTTAATGCAATTTTCAGGCTCCAGTCCAAAATGAAAATGGAAGGCCCCTTGCTCAGAGTGCAGCAGAGTCTTGCTAAAGATACTAAAATATGAAGCTTTTTCTTTCATTTCACATTTTCCCTTGACCTATAAAAATGTTTTATTTAATGTCATGTAAGGTTTAAAAATATTAAAACTTTAAATCATTTCAGCTAACGTTATTATAAACATTCACATCGTGTAATACCAGTATTAATACAAATTTAAGACCACTCAATTCTTACTTAGAATCATCAAAATTATGCATTTCATAGTCTGTAGCTCACACACGCTTGTATATTTTGGTACTACCAGAACAGCAGCAGTGTACCTGAAACTGACTCAACCATTTTCATATCCCTTTCTGATGTGAACATGTTCTACTAATATTCTTTGATTTTGGCTCATGGAAGGGTGAAGAAGAATTGGAAGAAGGATCGGTTGCTTCGTCTTTCTAGTTCCTTCTTCGCCATCGCTTTCAGCGCAGGTATTTTTATTAACACGGAAGTAACTAGAGTAGGAAAGGACATGGTAGTGTTCCTCAAACATTTCTGTTTCTGAGAGTACTACTGCTTTCTTCCTGTATTAACAACAAGCTTGGTTCAGATGGAAAGTGTGGACTCTCTGGGCAGTAAAAGTTATTCAAGAGGCAAAACGTTATTGTACTGAATTTGATGGGGAAAGGAGAAGCCACGAGCCAAAAAAATTGGTTGCGAGGAGCCAATAAGCTGATGTGTTTCCTGGAGCCTCCGAAGGGAACCCATTCTACAACACCTGGATTTCAGTTTGGACAGCTTTCCTCTAGAAAGAGAAGGTGACACATGCATATGGCTCTAAGCCACTACATTCGCGGTAACATTATAGCAGCAGTGGCAAAGTGGTGCATATCTCTTAATATTTTTTGTAGTATCAATTTTATTGAAACATTGAAAAGTTTAAAATTGCCAAGTACAGTTTATACATTTAATGAGTTTATTTATGAAAATGCAGATTTATTTTAATCTGTTGCCTAATTTTAACATATTTGAATATATGCTATGACTAAGGAGATATGTATGACGCAAAACCACACATGATTTAATCAATTTTATAATCTAGTAGAGAATAAAACAAAAACAGACATACACGTTGGACTGTGAAAGCAGTGAAAAGAGATCTAAAGTGACACTGAAGCTTAATGTAGGAAAATAATATGCTTTCGTTGACCATTTAGGGGCAGTTAGAAGGAGGGGATACTTAGATTTGAATTTAATTTAAATTGTGGAAGTAGCTGGGACTCTATAGGGAGCAAGAACAGCAATTAAACCTGAATGATTACCAAAGGTACAGCACCACAGAGTTACACAGATATGGGAAGCACAGGCAGGGGGACCAGAGTGCAACATAAATGCATTTTCAAGGAGGAGACTGTAAGGCCAAGAATGTCATCAGGGAAAAGCATGTCAACTAAGGTTAGAGAAATTCTAGCTTAAATAAATTTTCACTGAAACAAAGGAGTTTCAATTCTTTTTTAAAAGAAAGGCTGAGGAAAGATTTCAGGTGGAGCAGTACTTTCTAAACAGAAGAAATAAAACTAAAGGTATGATGGTGAAATTAATCTTAGAAATAAGGAAATATTCTTGCTTTTGAAGGAGAGGGAAAAGAATCAGGTAAGTGTGATAGTTATTGGAATGTGTCAGTTTGAATAAGAACCACTCAACTGACTTGGCTCAGTATGGTTGTGGGTGTGGAAGGCTCAGCCTAGGGAGGACGGCCTCCAAATGGTATAAAAGGGAAAGAAAGGAGGAAGGCTGGTTGGGTTTGTTCAGAAGAGCTCCAGGCTTCCCCTTCCCCTTGGACATTGTCCCTGGCCTCCAGTGCAGACCCTTCAGCCTCCTGATATGAACTCACAGGGCACCCTGCACTGAGCTCCAGGCCGCTGACCAGATCCTCCATGTCTTCAGAGCGTAGACAGCCCTTTTGCACTCTCCACATCTGGCACTGCGGGTGGCCATCGTAAGCCAATCTCGTCTACGAGTATATATTTGTGTATCTTGCATTAAATCTGTTTCTCTAGTAAGCAGTGACTGATACAATAAGGATTTAGAGGCATCTGACAGGGAGTCAAGGAATTTGAAAGATGTTAAGGTAAACAACTTCCACATTTTGGGGAAGCTGAAGTGACTCAACTTTCCAAGAATGAGAACAGTTGAGGGATGGAGTGTTTGAAGGGTGAAAAATAAACTAAACAATGACTGTTTCAAGTCCAAAAGGAAATAACCTAGAATCAAATAAATACAAGTAATAATCCAAGTTAGTTTGCAAAAAATAATAGTGAGGAAACCTCACTTGATTAAATACTAAAATCTATAACATGCTTCATTCAGTAAAGAAAGCATTGTGGCTTGCCACATGTCCTGATAAGTGGATCAGAACGAGTGGTTCAGATAGTTTTGAATAGGTCCAGAAAGATGAGGAGGATATTAAATGTCATCCAAAGGAAGGTTGTATTTTTGATATATAATGTTGTATGAACCTTATAAAATTAATACTGCTTTATAATTGTTACAAACATGTCTGACCTTGAAAAGAAGCACAGTGAAGCTTTCCCTGATTTCATATGTCAACAATTGCAGGTGATTTTTTTCAAGCTGAGACAGGGATGTTTCTCATCCTTATTGGGTATCCAGCTGATAGACTGCAGATCATAGGACTTTGCTGTAGCCTCTGTAATTGCATGAACCAGTTCTGCATAATAGATCTCACTTTATTTATAGATATATACCCATTGGTTCTGTCCTCTAGAGAACGTTAATACTAACTGTGGCATAAAAACATTCAAATTACAAATATGAAGGAAATAAAAGTAGTGAATATTTTGATAATTCTTTGGGTGGGTAGTTCTTTATCAATGTGAAAAGAAAGTCAAAGTTAAAGGAAAAAGTTGACATATTTGACTTTGTTTAAAACATGTTTTTTGAAGAGAGACCAGAGAAAGAAGAAAGAAATGCTATAGAGGACATCAGCAAAATCACTGATTCCCTCTAGATATTGGAATTTAGAGTCATTTCTATGTATACTTGCCTTGATTACTTTACTCTCACTGCTGAGGCTAAATACCTGATGCCTAAAATTATGGAAGGAAAGGTTTATTTAGCTCACAGTTTGTGGAGGTTTCAGTCCATGCTTGGCTGGCTCCAAGGTAGAGTGGCACAAGGTAGAGGGCAACAGCTCATGGTGACAGAAAACAGCAAAACAATAAGAGCAGAAGGGAGAAACAGTGGCAAGCAACCTCTTTTCCTCCCTTACACTGGATGCAAACTAACCACCCCAGGGCATCCGTAATTCCAACATTGGACCATAAATCAATCATATATCTAGAAGCCCACCCCGTGACTGCATCAGGATTTGGGGGGGGGCACCCAGACACAAACCATAACAATACTTTTAAAAATATTTTTTCAAGAGAAGGAATTCTTATGAGTAAACTAGTTTTGAATTTTGATGAAAATAGATATTTATCATGTAGAGATGTTTAGATCACAAGACTTTGAGGCACAGTGAGTCATTTTGGTTTTTTTTAGCTGCTCTTAGGTCAAAGGGGGAAAGCAGGTGGTGAAATACACAAGGTGTCCAGTGTTAAATAAGTGGGAGGAGGTAGAAGGGTTTCCCAGATGCGGAGGAGGAACTGTTTACATGGCCAATCTCTGGGCTTCACATGTGAGCAGGTGCTGAACTGTGCAGACCCTGACTGTGGGGCCACAGAGCAGAAGTGTGTCCCAGAGAACAAAAGGCAATGGATGCCTTAGGATGAACTGTGGGGGGCAGTGAAGGAAATTCGAGTCCTTGATTTCCAAAGTTAAAAATGTCATACTGATGGTCAGATAGAAAGCGTAAGTGTTTCTTACAAGGAGATGAAATAGGCTTTCCAGTAAATGTCATTTCAGTTGTTTATCATGAATAAATGCCACTCAGTATTTTTCTAAAGGACTCTCTGAAGGGAAAAAAAAATGCTTTACATATATTATTTGTTAATATCAATGGTGTCATTACTTTTAAAGGTAGTAAAATTTAAACCATTGCACAAATCTCACATTTATACCTTTTGTACCATCTCAGTTAAAAAAAAACTAAACTGTCCCATAATCTTGCATTTTGTTATACTAACACTTTCCATGTCTTATTTCTTAAATAGCATTTAATATTCCTTCAGGATTTCTACAGACAGTATTGCTTTGTCAGCGGAAACATCTGTGTGGCTAGAAAACATTTCTTTTTAGGTTATGCAGTCACAGCACATATGCTGTATATTTAAAATTGATTAGTTTTAATGTGATCAGCCCTAGCTGCTGTATTAAGTTGACTCCTATGACTTGCATTAGTGGAAATATAGCTCTATGATCTAATAAAGGATCCAATGAAAGAAATCCGAATTAAATTATTGAATTTGTTTACGTTTCCACAGCACAGAAGACTACAAGTGAAACACAAATTAACAAGCTGTCTCTGTTAATAGTTCACCAACCCTGCCAGTCCCTCATAAACTTCATTTTTATATCTTGGTGATCACTATATTCTAAGGTTGGCTTTTATTACATTTTATATGATTGTCTGTTTACCACCCACTTTCAAATATTATCCTCTGTCAGAGGTAAAAAGTCAATCTTATTACCTTTTTTACACACATAATGAGATTGAAGCTTAGTAAGGTTAACTTGTTAGAAGAAAGATACACAAAAAATTATAAGTTGTTATATGTTTAGAGTTAAAAGTGCAACACACGAATCCATGTTCTAAGAATGCTAAGCACAAAAAAAGTTTTTTTTCTAATTCTGCTGAGTTAAGATCCTAACAGTTCAAATGAATAGTAAGCAATGGCCTTCTGAAAATAATTATATTAACATAATTTCTTCAGTTAGGATAATTCTAATGTTAATATTGAATAGTTTTTACTTGGAATTTTTCTCTTTTTAATAATATTTAGAGGTAATTGAGACAGCACACCTTGCAAAAATTTCAATGACATTGGAAATGTTCTAAATGTCCTACCTAATGTTTCCTACTAAAGTCCCCAAAGAGACTCCAATCAAAATTCTTTTCTGTACTTTGGAAATTTTTCCATAGTGGAGACTCTTTAAATCCTAGTTAGGCTTTACCATATTATTCAGTCTTACCTTTATTTGCGAAGCATACATTTTGATGTGTAAGTATGAACTGCAAAGACCACTGATGGGGTTGTGAAGGTTCAGTCATTGTTACTGGCTGAATCGTGCTCCCTGGAAAATCCATGATCTGCCTGTACCTCAGGAAGTAAGCATGGTTGCCCACACAGACATCAAAGAGGCTATTAAGGTTAAACGAGCTCTGGAAGGTGGGCCCAAATCCAATTCCACTGATGTCCCTATAAGAAGAGAAAGATAGCAGGGAGAAGGGCGAAGCGGGATAGCAAGCTCAAGCCCAGCCTGGCCTATATTGACAACCTCTAAAAAAAACAAAACCAGAAAAAAAAGAAACAAAAGCATCTGTGTGCACAGAGAAAGGCCATATAAGGACACAGTAGGAAGACAGCCATTTGTAAGCCAAGAAGAAAGGCTTCAGTAGAAACCCAAATTGCTGGCACTAGGATCTTGGGCTTTCAGCTTCCAGAACTGTGATAAAATGAATTTCTGTTGTTTAAGCCTCCCAGCCTGTAGTAATTTGTTATGTCGGTCCCACCATGCTAGTTAATGTATTTACTAGTAAATGGTGGCACCCAGAACATTCTGTGAGTTTGAAACTTTTGTTCTGTAATGAATCACTGTCTTACTGCGCCATGCTTTGTGGCAAATGGAAGATTGAATTTCCCAGATGCCTTCTTCATGGACAGCCTGTGTGACTAGTTCTGGGGTATGCAGTCGTTGGAGTACAAATTTCCAGAATCATTTTCTGCCCAGGTGACTGTGGAAACATGAGGTAGGTGAGCTCCCTGCATATATACTTTTATGTATGAACATTATTTTGTGAAACCACTGACATTGGGAAGGGGTGTGTGTGTGCATATGTGTGTGTATGTATTTGTTTTAACACAGAATAAGATCATTTATTGTTCCTGATATCACTGGGTGTTAAGTTTGTTAAAAATGAGTAACTCCCAGCTGATACTTTCCTGCAATTAAGGAAGACACACAAAAAGATCAGACACTGGCTTATAAATACATTACCAGAGAAAACATCCAATATTTTGTTTATACAAGTTGTTGCTGAATCCACAGATAATTTGATCATTCATATCCATCTCTATGGAACAAGGTTAAAATATTTTATCCATATCAAGGGAAAGATATTTGGGTGATTAAAGGCTTGGCGCTGGCAAATGTGACTCTTCACTGTTTATAGAACAGGTTTGGCAAGATTCCTAAACATCATCACCGTTTATAAAATCATAAAAACCCTCTATTCCATATGAAACAAAGCCAAAGTTCATTTGCACAGTTTTGCTGCTGTAATTGAAACCACTTAGGAATGTTTATTGTTCTAAGACCAGAAACAATAAAGACAGCATAAACAAGAAACTGACCCCATGTGATGCTATCAGATGGATCAAAGAAAAACAACCAAGTTTTTACGTACATAGTTGAGCTCATTTTCTCCCTGACTGTGATTAACTTGCCAGCATGAAGGTTTATATTATTATTATTTTTTTCTGAAATTGGGAATGAGAGGAAGGGCAAGTCCCCGGGGGTTATAAAGATAGTTCTGTCTCAGTATGTTTCTCTTACTTCTCTTGTGTGTTGCAACGTAAATCTGACTAGGGAGAAAATGGAGCTAATATTTGAGTGTAGCTGTTTATTCTGTGCTTCATGAAGAGAAGACAAAGCATGTTTTCCCTGTATTAAAAAAGGAGTTATAGTTAAAAAAGGAGTTTAGTTATAAAACTAAATGTGCTTTGCATGAAGACAATGTATTAAGTAAACATAACAACAAAGACCAAAAATTAAAATAAAGTGAGCTGGTCCTCAAACATCAAACTATTTATGAGACACTAGCAAACTGGAGCAGGGCTTGCGAGTTGGGAAGGTAGGAAAGGCAGCTGGGTGGTTTTAGTGACCCTAGGAAGACACTGCCCACTCCTTCTGCTGTGTTTTCTGTGTTGTGCTGGTAGGCTTTCAGACTCACCCTTGATGACATGTGTGAACTGGATTCAAGTAAAAGAAACAAGATGGCGCAAGGAGATGACAGAATGTATTCAGCAAGGCACTCAGATGCCACTGAATGCACTACTTGAATGGCGCTACCAGTTAAATTTAACAGCCAGACATTAGATAATCAGGTGCAAGCAGATCTGGGATCAGATTCAGGAGAGTGGAGACCAGACTTTTAGCAGCTGTAACCGCAGACAGAATGGCAGCCAGATGCCTGAAGCCCTGAGAGAGCAGCTCCCCCACAGGATTACCCAGCAGTGAAGTCTGGGGGACAGTGCATGGCGCCATCATGACGTAAATTTGTTTTGTCTCTGTTTGATGATAGTAGAGTATGGTTAAAGAAAGTACTGAAGTCTAGAATGTATCGATCATTTATTTAAAAGAGAAAGTTTTATTATGGAACAGGCTAAGAATATGATTTCTATTATAATAATTATTATTATTTTGTAATTTTCCCTGGTGCTCAGTAGGTGGGTGCATGGGTGATAGGTGCAAAATTCATTACTCATGTCAAAGTGAAGTAGGATAAAGGAAATAAAGATAAGCAAGAAGGAGAAAAGGAAATGTATGATTTTAAAATTGTATTTTAAGAAGAGCAAAACCTTAGGTACAAAGTTATTCAAGGATACAAGGCCTTTTTATATCCTAACTCCTTTTCTTCCAAGCTACTCACTCTTAAATTCCTGAATCATAAAAGATGCAATAAATCTGTAAATTGGTCATGTGCTTTTCTTCTGATGTTATAGACTCACAAATCCCACAGACTTCCAACTTGGAGAAACAGCACTATTAATTGGGTACTGTATATCTCTATACATCAGATACACTACATGGTTTGCACTCTGGCCTAGCATACTAATAGGTAATCTGATAGACACTAGGAGCACACATCCTAGATCCTCTGTCTTGGAGATACTCCCAAGACCACATAAGGACTCCCAGCCCCAGACCATAATGTGCCTCCCCACAGCCCCCAAACTCCTTTGTGAGTGTGTACTTCTTTGATTCAACCTAATAAATCTGCTGATGAGTCCTGCACTTCTATTCTGTGATGAATCAAGAACCTATTCCAAGATTAGATGAGTGAGGTCCCCATTTCTTCTTTGTGGAAACTACCTTAGATCCCATTTGGTAACAAGCAGCAAAGCAGCAACAACCTGTACTGTAATTGAAGTCTAATTATGCATGCTATTGTTCCCTGTACAAATATTTATTGATGTCAGCTGTAAGCAAGACACTGGGCTGGTCCTTTTCTTAATCAATGATGTTATCTGTGTTAGTTACTTTTCTCCTTGCTGAGACAAAATACCTGATATCCAAAGTTAGAGGAGGAAAGGTCTATTTTGGCTCAGAGTGTGTAGAGGTTTCTCTCCAGAGCTGGCTGGCTCCAAGGCAGAGCGGCACGTGACAGAGGGGCATCATAGAGCAGAACAGTTCTTGGCACCCATAAAGTAGCAGCAAAAGCAGCAAGGGAAGGAGACAAGATTCTTTCTTTCCCTAGGGCAGATGTAGCACTGATGCACTTAATCCCAGCCAGAACTATGCCAAACCAATGAGTAGATTGGTTTTCTAATTACACACCCTTAGTCCCAGCATCACACACTGTAGACTCAGTTACCTCTGAAAAAGCCCTATGACTGTATGAGGCTTTGGGGAGACATATAGACAGAAACCATAACATTATCTAAGAAATTTTCAATGTTAAATTTTCAGTTCACAATTTATTATGACTATACACTGGCTTTTAATTTATCTAATTATTGAAAATATATATATTTACTAAAGTCTAGCTGAAAAGTATACTTCTATGTATTTGGGAGTGTTAATGGTTTGTATCTAGATGTCCCCTCCAAAACGTCATGCAGTCATGGGGGGTGGGCTTTCCAGAGGTGAGTAAATCTAGAGTTTGTGATTGATGCATGGTCGAACGCTAAGATTAAGGTTATGGGTACTACATGTGCCCCAGGGCAGGTGAACTGCATATAATATAAGGATCAGAAAGAAGCTTGTCTCTTGCTTGTTGCTTTTGCTTGCTTGCTTTTTAAAAATTTTATTCTAAAGAGAAAAAAACAGATCCGGGGAAGATGGCGACCGGGTGAGCAGCAAGGGAGCGAACCTCCTTAATAAACACCACCAGCTCGAGACAGACTTGGTGAGCGTGAATGCCGGAACCTCGGCTGGGAAGTTTAAACTGGGCATATTTCTCTGAGATGCCGGGGGAGATGTGGTAGGGCGGACCAGGCTGCCGGGGCGAGACGTGGGAAAGTCC
>PVLD010013421.1:18353-56254 GCA_004027595.1 Dinomys branickii | reverse complement strand
GGAGGAGACTAAAATGCGACAGCTAAATTCCAACGAGACATGCTAGATTGGATACCGGAGCAAAACCAAACAGTGGAAAACTGGGAAGATCGCAAAAAAGCCCCTCACGCAGTTAGTAGTCCTATGCCAGTGCCGGTTTCTTAGTTTTGATGCACTGTCCTTAGTTATGAAAGACACTAACCTTGATGAAGATGGGGAAGGGGTACCCGCAAAAATGTGTGTACAGTCAACTCTTATTTAAAACTACAGAGTTCTTTTTAAAATCTCTGAGATGATAAGGTGCCTCCAGCATCAAGACTGTATGCTCTTGCTCTGTCGCCTCCAGGAAATGGAGAACCTGATTTTCCCAATTGCAGCAGCCTGTGTGTTGGGTATATCACTGGCAAAGGATTGCTCCAATTTACCAGCATACTAGAATTGCCTACACTTTGAAAAACTCCAGTGCTCAGGCCACAAGAGTAATAACAGCCCCAATACTGGCACAGGTGTGTAGTGAATGCTTTGATGCTTCCTCCTCCATCCCGCCCCTTCCTGCCTTTCCCTCTGTGGAGGAGACTCATTGGTTGGATGATGTTTCTCCAGTGATAATCACCTCTTAAGCTCTGAAACCCGTGAATGTGTTGCCTCAGTGAGCAAAAAGAACATGGCAGATAAGATTACAGTAAGGACCTTGAGATGGAGAGGTTATCCTGGATTATCCAAGGGGATCCTGTTGTAATCGCCTGGTCCCTAGACTAGAAAGGGGAACAGTGTTCAGAGTCACAGAAAATATGACAGAAGCAGAGGATCACAGTCAGATTTGAAGATGCTCTGACGCTGGCTTTGAGATGTAGAAAGAGATCACAAGCCAAGAAATGAAGGCAGCCAATGAAAGCTGGGGAAAGGCAAGCAAAAGGATGCTCCCCTAAAGCTACCAGAGTGGGGACAGCCCTGCTGACACTATGACCTTGGCTTGGTGAAATCCATTTTCAACTTCTGCCCTCTTGTGCTATAAGACAATAAATATATGTTAAAGCTACTAACTCTGTAGTAATTTGTTAGCCATTGGAAATGAACACAGTGTCTTTCTCATCCAGCTGGCGATCTACTATTTTTTGTACAGTATTCTTAACCCCTGTTGGTGTTAATAAAGATGAAAAATTCACACTACCATTTATTGGATTAGATGAGGAGCACAGAGCATGATCTACTCAATTTTATACACTTTTGCACTCCCTTGCTGACTCATTAAGTCACTAATTTACTCATTCGCCTACCAATTAATTCACTCATATTCTTTCAGCTCATTCACTCAAACCCATCTCAATAAATAGCTGTGGAGTTGCTGGGGTAGTGCGGCCATTTCTTTGATGCCCAGTGTTAAGCAGTGTTTGAGGGGTGGCTGGATCTTAGGAACACATGTGAACTCCCCCAGATCTCTGGCTATAAAAAGCCAGGCTGGGGCAGTGCAAGGTCATAACTTGCCAGACTTAAGCTCTTTGGCCTTGACCTTATGCTGAAAACTGATAATCGAATAATAGCATGATGTTTCCATGAACATGATGATGATACTTTATCAGTGGTAGCGAACCTAGCTGGGTATTTGTTATCATCAAAAGCTCTGAAAGACTTGCCATCACTGTTTTACGTGCATCCTCTCTGGAGGCCTAGAAGCCGATCCCTTTCCACAGTCGTGCAGCAGTGAGTGGCAGAGCCAGGTTTCAAGTCTGCATTTGTTTGACTTCTCAGTCTGTGTGTTCATCTATACTTGTGGTCTGGGACATCCCTTGGCTGGGGCCAGCAAGAGAGAGAAATCAGGAAGAATTGAGGCCAAGTTCTTCAGAAAATGTACAAGTAGAAGGGAAATAAATTTTCTACATCTCAGCATTGAAAGGGATTCAGGTGAGTCCTTTCCCACTCAGGTTGTTCTTCATTCCAGATGTATGTAGTGAATTTATCTGCTGGTCATAGGAGGTTCTGGGGCCAGCAGATAGAGTCACATAGATACACAGACCATAGGTCCACTCAGAGGCTGTCCAGAGCACCCAGACCAATGGTCCAGTGGACAGGTGAACAGGAAATGGGACAGCTGATCAAACACAAGAATAGGATCCTCATGGTTAAGCATTGGAAAAGCCAGTTACCTGTAGCAAGATATAGAACAAGGCTAGAACAAGACCAGTTCTGGGGAGGCAACCCCACAGCTTTCTGTGACAGCCCTACCAGTTGGAGAATGGCCTGAACAGTCTATTTTCCTTTCTCCCAACCACAGTGGATATCTTTTGTCTTGTCTTCCTAGCACCTATCTCTTCTTTTGAACACATTCATTCCTTTGCAGAACAGTCCCCAAGCCAGTCAGGGTATCCTCAGTGGGACCATGGTCTTGGCCCTATGCACAGGCATGTTCTCTGACTGATCTGATCAGAGACTCCCTTGCCATGGAGTCTCTGATCAGACTTTTACTGACCTTTTACATTAGTGTACATTTACTGGGCTTTTACATCAGTGGGCCTTTTACATTAGAACTAAGGGCAAAGATCCTTGTGTTCTCTCTGTTGATACAGGTCATGAAGTGAGTCAGGGGGCTACTATGAGTGAGCATATTTCCAGCCCCAAATAGTGACCATTTGCAATGGAATGAGACCAGGAGACAGAGGTAAAGACAGAGAGGGACTTGAGGTATTTGAGTTCCTTGTTCAGGCATCCTCAGGACAGCCACAGCCTCATCTTCCTATGATTTAGCCACAGTAACCAATAATTTGTTCAGTATTCTAAGCTTATTTGATTTGGATTTCTGCCACTTAAAAGTATAAGACATTATCCCAAGGGTGATGGAGACAGGTAGTCCTGTCTCAACAAGACAGGAGCTCTTCTCTCCCAGACTTTTAGTCTTTCTTATCCTCTTCCTTAACCTGGTTTGTTTCAGCATCACCGTACTGATGACTGGCCCCCTGCCTTGCTATTTAGATAGTGTGTGCACAGCACTGTCCTCCAAGGGCCCGTGTAGTACTACTGAGTGTGTTTGGGGCACTTGCTCTGCGCCAGACACCTTGCTGAAAGCATTTATGCACATCATGTCACTTAACCTCTTAATAATTTTCTCCATAAAGTATGTACTGCTTCGTTGTCAAATAGAGAAACTTGAGGCCAAAAGCAAGTCCATTTTACTTATCTGAAGTGAGCCAATTAAGAAGTTTGGAGCTCAGACTTGCCAGGCATGTTCCTTCCAGGACGTTGTTCTCCGCCCCAAACTGCTTCTACAGTAAATGTTAGTCCCTCTTCCTGAGACTCTCTTGCTGCCTAGAGACATGACATGACAAGAGAGCCAGCTGCTGTGTCTTGAAACCTGAGGCGGAGCCCTCTGAGCACCACCGCACCACCTGTCAGCCTCACAATAGCATTATGTGGCTGTGGCTGCAGAGCATCACACCAGCTCTGCGAGGTCACGTGGTCAGTGGGTGGAGCAGGCAGGACCAGAGCCTCTCTTTATGCAAGACTCCAGGAAAGCTTACTTAAAATTGTGTGCGCGAGGTGCTTAGCACATCACTCAGCACTCAGCTGGGAAGCTTTGTCATATAGTGGGGCTTTGGGGCTGCTTTCTGGAGAAGATCAGGAGCTAGAGGGTGCTCAGACCCAGGATGGCAGTCAAGTGGCAGGCAAACACCCGTGCAGGCGGCGCCTTGATAAGCCATCTGCAAACACTTTCTCTGCCTGAGAAGTGTCATCCTGCTGTGATCCCTGCAGGCCTCTGAAAGGCGAGCACTGCCATCCTTCCTGGAAGGGCAGGTTCCTTCTCTGGTCATGCCTGCCAGTGACAGGAGGGCAATGGGCAAGGCTGAGCATGTGGGAGCTGGTCGAGGCAGCGCTCTAGGGCACTGACTACTCTGAGTGTCTACCCTGGCCTGTTCTTTCACCAGCATGAATGCAGGCATTCTGGCTTCTCTTGGAAAGCCTGCACTGGCTGCTCTGGGTGCTGCTTTATCTGTCCTCTGAGGTAGGGTACAAGGCATTGACAGGATCCTGCCCCTCTTCTCACAGCTCAACAAGGGAAGAAAATAGTTCACACTTGTGAGGCACCTACTGTGTGTCTGGTACAGTCCTTGACATATTACATACAAAACCACAACTGTTTAGAGGAGTCCTGTGCACAGATGGGGAAACTGTGGCTCAGAGAAGTTATGTCACCTGTCTACATTCTCATGTCTAGTAAGGAACAGGCCCTAGATTCATATGTAGAACTGTCTGGTTCTGAGACACAACTCTTAACTCCTAACTTTCTCAAACCTGTTACCTTCATGTAGGGGACTAAGGTGATGAACCAGCCAGGTGGCATCTCCACTTGGGCAGAGACTTGAGCCAGGCCAGAGAGAGGACCAGTCCCAGTGTGAGATGACTGCAGTCACCAAGTTCTGATGGCCTGCATCCTGCCCTGCCCGTCCCGCCCTGGGGATGCTGGAACATGCAGGGGCCCGTGGGTTGCCACCCTCAGCCGTAGAAACGTGGGCTGGGGACGGGGCACAGCCCACTCAGGGCCCCAGAGCTGGTCAGACCCTGAGAGTCTGTCCCTGGCAGAGTGGGGCAGAGCATGGAGCCAGAGGATATACATGTGCAG
Organism: Dinomys branickii; assembly: GCA_004027595.1. Lineage (NCBI taxonomy): Eukaryota > Metazoa > Chordata > Mammalia > Rodentia > Dinomyidae > Dinomys > Dinomys branickii. The sequence goes on along the minus strand of PVLD010013421.1, from coordinate 51,663 downwards.
GACTTCATAGGAATGTGATGGGTGGGGTGGGGAGGGAGCAACAGGAATGACAGGCATGATGCTGAGGCACCTTTTCCCACACCCCCCTGAGAAAGCCAGGGGCAAGGCCCCTCTTCAGACCAAGCATTCAGCCCCTTTCTCTATCGAGTGACCTCAAACCAGGGCCTCAGGGACCTCACTTCCTCCTGGCCCAGCTTGGGTCACATGGCTACTCGATCCAATCAGCTGTGGCCTGAGGGTCGCGTGATACATTTCACTGCCCCTTATAGGGAGTGGTGGGTGGAGGGAGGGAAACTAGTCTTTAGAATAGTCTGGTGCTCAGAAAAAGGTAGAACTGATTCATTTGGAGATAGAAAATGAGAGAGTTACGCAGCCCTGAAAGGTGGCTGAGATCTACCACAAGCCGCCTGGTCTAGAGCTTAGTGCCCTGCACCATCCTCAGACTCAGCCTTGTCCTGTCAGTTCAGCATTACAGATGCCTCCAATCCACACAGGCAGAAGCTTCTACCATCAGCCCTGCCCGCTGAGCATAGAAGAAAGTGGACAAACAGCCCTCAGGGTCTTCTCAGTGTGTCAACCCGGGATGTCAGTGACAAAGCTGTCCTCCCCCTCAAGCAGTCACAGCCAAGGTCCAGTCCGTTAGTGCTCCAGAAAAGCCGTACTTCTGGAGGAAAAACAGTTACCTGGTGTGGTTTGTGGTGGTTCCCCGGCGCTCTCAATTAGCTGAGGAGGAAAGGGCTCTGACAGTGTGTTGGGTTTATTGGATTGCTTCTGGGAAAAAGGAACATTTGCCCGCACTGATTACCAGAGCCCACTACTGTTGCACTTGGGGTAGGTCTGCATCTTAGGAGTACCCCCAGGAAGAAGCCAGCAGCCGCTAAGTGAACCTAGGAAGCATGGCGCCAGGCTCAGGGACTGGTGCAACGGGGAAGTGCGTCTTCCTGACAAGTGTGGGCCGTGCCCTGGGAAAGAATGGGAGCCCCACACGGTATCTCTGGCTCCCCCTACTGTCCACTGGTTCCCTCGCCGTCTGCCTTTTTCTCTACTTTCCCCACATCTCTCTCTGCTTTCCCCAGCAGCATCTCACTCACTCACTCACACACCCAGTCAATCATTTCTTCTTCCACCGAGCAATATCTATTGAGCCCTTTCCTTGTGTTAAACACTCTACAAGATGCGGGGGAAGGAATGAGGAACGAGAAAGACAGCTGCAAAGTAAAAGATAGAGAATAACAAGTGAGGAGAGAGATCTTTCTCAAATGGGAAGGGGATCAAGAAATGGATGGGCGTGGAGGGGCAGGGGATGAGGCCGGCAGTGAGGTGTGTGGTGTACACGTACCGGCTCCACACAAGAAATGTAAACATTATGTACTGCAGACGTGTGCAGATCACGATCAGTAAAATAAAAAAGACAGCTGGCACGTGCAGGGCCTTTCAGCTCAGGGACGGAGCCTGAAGAAAGCCTGGCGAGACCAGCACAGAGGGAGAGAAAGTGCAGAGAGCCCAGGGGTGCACAGGAGAAGCAAACTGGGCCTGCGGGGCAGGGCGGGTTTCCTGCAGGCAGCGGCTACTGCGCAAGGAAGAGGAGAAGAGAGCTGGGAAAGGAGGTGGAGGAGATGCGGGTGGACAGCGGGAATCTGGTGAGGAGGTGAATTCCTGATTGTTGGAAATATTCCAAACACACATGATCGTTGGGATTTAAGCATTAGCTGGATATTAGGCCCGGAAGACTCTGAAGTCATTCTCAAACCTAAGATTTGAAGATTATCGGGTTCTCAACTCTCCTGACTGCAGAAGAGACGTAATTAGAAAAGCATCGCTGGAAGCAAGAACTGCCGCGCACTCATTTGTTATTTGGGAATTCATTCATTCATTCATTCATTCATTCACAAAGCGTGTGTAATGAAAATTCCCTGAGTGCATCTCCACCGAGGCAGAGCAGCAGCAGCGCACCCCTCCCCCACTGCTCTGCACTGCTGCACCCTCCAGCTGAGTCTTACACTTTCTGGGAACCGGTTGGGTTTGTTGCCAACTCTCTCCACGCCACTCATACTTGTTATTGTAATTATGTGATTTAAATTAAACATCACATAAACCGATGAAATATGAGTGTGAAAGGAAATACGGTTGCAGCTAGGGAAACTCAGTTGAGTGCTTTGGAACAACTCCATGCAGGAGAATCTCTAAAACAGAATTGCTTTCTAAATATTAGGTGTCCCTGAAAGAGACACCTGCTCCTCACAGGATGTGTTCCATGGGGACAGTGAGGGGTGGGCACACATGTCTAGTACCTGGCACACAGTAGGTGCTCAATAAATACTTGTTCCCCAGGTGACCTCCAGCAAAATTGGAAATGGTGAATGGAATTCTGGTTGTAATTTATAGAGCACAGATAGTGTGGCGGGCAAGATAGTGTGGCCCATGGTCAAAGGGAAGGCCTTGGTCCTGCATTAAACTATCTGGAAATTAAATGGAGGCTGAAATATTTTATGTTATAATGAAATGTTTAAGCCTGTATGTGTCCTTTTATATGACTCCCTACTGAGAAATTAAACTATAATTTACCAACTACATCATCTGCGAGGCTTCTATGATGGGAAGTCAGCAACTATTTTCTATAAAGGGCCTGAAAATATTTTTGGCTTTGTGAGCTGTCGTCTCTGGTGCAACTCCTCAACTCTGCCAGGCGACATGAAAACAGCCACAGATGCCATGTGACACACGGACGGCTGTGGCTGTGGCCTGGTGAAACCTAACCTACAGTAACAGGCAGCAGGCCATGGTTCACTAGCCCTGTTCTGTGTCCTGATGTGTCCTGTGTACCAGACACAGTGTGGTGTTGCTGGAGATACTGAGATAAGAAACAAAGCTGCTACCCCAGCTTCTGATGTGGGGATTTTTATGTCAGAAGATGATTTCAATATGATACGTCCAGGATAATGGAAGAAGCATGTGCGTGCTGCAGAGGGACAGGGAGATGAAGAGGTAGAGGACAGAGGACAACTGGCTAAGTTTATAGGACCAGTGATATTTTTCCAGGTGGGGCAACAGGAAATGCCATTCTGGGTAAGGGAGCAGAATATGCAAAGGCACGGAGGCATAAGGTACTTGCTGTGTCTTGGGATGTATAAGCCTTGTGTGTGTCTGGGACTCAGAGTGAGTGTCACTGGGGTGGGAGGACATTTGAAAGTTTATACTTTATTCTGGAGTGGCTCAGGCCTTCAGGGGTGTTGGCACCAAAGTGTGGACAGGCGCTGCTGGGAAAGAGCCCTGGGGGACCGAGGAGTCTCTTTTTAAAGGTAAGTCCAGAGCTGGGAGACTCTAGCAGCTCCATTTCTCAATGGGCAGTATGTTCATTCCAGGCATTCACCCAGGTTTTGGAAAACGTATAACATTTTCTAAACATTCAGGGGATTGTCTTGCAGAAACATCATGGGGGTATCTTGACTTGGTGTGAGTCCTAGGAATTTGGCTGATGGAAACATGATTAGGAAAAGCATCTGTGATGATGTTACTGAGTGGCAAGGCTGAGTCATTAGAGGCTGGCTTCAGGGACAAGGGGGGATTAGGAAGGAGCAGGATAGAAATCAGCCTCTAGGAAGAGCCTGGGTGCCCTTTCCTCACCACTGACCATGACAATTCCAGGATTTTCCTGCTGGTCTCATGGTGTCCTCTCCATCCTCAGTAACAGGTGGGAATGGAAGAGGGGCAGGAGTGTGCACGGGGTGGCAAGCACCTCCCATATTTCCCATTTTCCCAGGCCAGCCTTGAGGGTGGAGGGAAGGTTTACGCTTGTGCCTAGGATGAAGAAAATCTTCCACCCTCACTCAGAGCTCGGAGATACCCAGAGCTTGAGTAGTAAACATTGCTCACCCGAGGTGCTCTGGGAGCTCAGAAGCCACATTCTAATTACCACACAAGAGTGGAAGCAGCACAGGGACTGGGACTTCCTGCTGACTCCTAGAGATCACAGGCTTTGCAGGGGCTGCCCAGATCCTGGAGGCATGGGGATGGTGTCTCCACTGCAAGCGCGTAAGTGCCTTTACAAACTACGAGCCTGTGAGCGGATCAATGAAGGTTCCTCTGTGGCTGTCCTTGTTCACGGGTGCTGGGATTTCATCCACGAGCTCCTTCCCCTCAGCTTCTCATTAGGCAGCAATATCTCGGGAGACACTCTTGTCATCTAGTCGGGGTGGGGTGTCTCCCAGCACCCCAACATCCTGACTACACCAGAAGCTTCTAAGAAGAAATGCCTTCCACAAAGCCTGCTCTGAGCTCTCCTATTACCAAGCTAAAGGCTTAGAGCTTTCTGCAAAAGAACTCAAAGCCATTTTTCCCATAATCAACTGAGTCCATTAAAGGCAGAGATTTTTTTAATTCTCCCCAAGCCAGATTCCATTAATGAAGCCCCATTTAACAGAAGTCAATTTACCAAAAAGAAAAAAAAAATTGAGAGTAATTGCTTAAACACATTTTATGTTGTACTGCAATAGCAATTTACTGGGCCAACTTGGAATTCCCTGGGCCCCCTACAGTGAAGCTAATGTGGACAGAAAGGTTTGAAGGGGAGACTCTCTCTGTTTCTCTCCTTTAATTATGATTCTAAGAAGAGCAAAATGAAAGAGGCCCCTGGAGAGGGAGGAGAAGTGGAGGGAACAGAAACAGAATGGAATTCAACCTAGGCTGCTCTGCCGCCTTCCTGAGTGCTTATGTGTATGTGACAGTTATCATTCAATGGCGGAGCACACGGGCTCCGAGTGAGATGGCTTGAGTTTGATTCTCACCTTTGCCACTTGACAGCTGTGTAACTCTGAGCAAGTTTCCTTCCCTTTTCATGCAGCCAGGTGATGCAGTGGGAACAGTAATATAGGGTAGGAAGTACAAAGGGAGAGAAACACAGAAGAGCCATGTATGTTCCAATACACATAGCTCTTCTGTTTGCCAAGAAAACTGTGTGTAGGTGTGTGTGCGTACATGTGCATGTGTATGTATACCCAGGATGGAAAGGCAGCCAGGGGTCAGACCAAGAAGACTCCACTGAGGCGATGTTGATCAAAGGCTTGAAGGAAGGGAACGGACAGACCAGCTGGAGGTCTGAGAGAGCAGCCAGCGTAGCAAGTAGTGGGAAAGTCAGGTGCAAAGACCCTGAGGCAGCAGCGGGGCTAGCAGAGTCCATATAGCTGGACTATAAAGAATAAGAGGAGGAAGAGACAGGAGAGGTGGAGGTAACTTGCATTTTTTTTCAGTGCTGCGATTCAACCCAAGGCCTTTGCATTGAGCTAAATTTTCAGCCTCTTTTTAATATTTTTTTTAAATTTTTATTTTGAGACAGGGTCTTGCTAAGTTACTAAGCTGCCCAGGCTGGCTTCAAAAATGTAATCCTCCTGCTTCTGCCTCCCAGAGTGCAGGGGTTATAGGCATGTGCCACCATGCCAGGTACAATTGGCTTTTTTAAGACCTTGTGAGTTGCCAACAAGGTCTTTTACTCTGATTATTAGAGCCATCAAAGGTTCATTTTGGTTTGTTTTTAATTAGCTCTATTAAAGTATAATTTACATAAAAGAAAATTGCCCATTGTAAACGTGCAGTTATTTGGAGCTTTGACGAGTACCTCCCATGCTGTTAAGCTCCCATTTAAGGTGTGGAGCCACCCGCTTACCCTCTTGAACTCTTTCCCAATGGGCAGCCCTCGCCTTTACCACCTGCCTCCAGCTCTTGCAGCCACTAATCTGTGAGATCCAAAGAGGATCTCACAGAACATACTCACAGTGTCCCCTCACGTCTCCCAGCATAATGCTTTTGAGAGTCACCCAGCTCGTTGCCTGTACTGGTAGTCTTTCCCTTATTGGAGGGGTTTTGGTTGTTTGTTTGCAATGCTGGGAATTGAACTTGCCCACTAAATGGAGCCCAAGCCAGTTCCCTAAAGTAGAGCTAGGAAACTTAAACTCCTTTCACCTATGGGCCAGGACATTCATCACAGTAAAAGGATTTTCAAGAAGCCTCAGTAAGAGGAATAGAGGTTTATTAGACAGAGTTTAAAGTACACACTCAAAAAGAGAGTGTAGACCCTCAAAAAGAGGGTCCCTGTGGTCCAGGGCTAGCAATATTTATGTGATTTGGAGAGTAGAAACCTCTGGGATTTGTGAATCTGTAGAAAGTTCAGGCTTGGTTTATAGAAGAAAAGTGACGGCCCAACCATGATGGAAAGATCACAGCTCACTTGACAGGTGAAAGGTAGCACATTTCATAAGAGAAAGACAGGGGCCCAGTCCAATTTATTATATTTTTAAAGATGGATATTCTAAGATGTTTTGCTTAAGAACATTCTTTGAATGCTTTGAATCTGTTTCTCCATGTTAACATCAGGTTTCTGCCCTTTAGCTTATCAACTAAGCTACAATATGGATATATGGTATCTTTAAGAGATTTGGGGTGGGATGGACCAGGAAAAAAAAGGAAACAAACAAACTTAAGAAGCACAGACAAGCCTAGGAAGTGCAGATACGGATCATGTTGGGTAGCTTTGTGTCCTGAAGTTGCAATCTTCCAAAAGTATAATTTTAAAATTATGGTTTTCCTTGTCTCTTTTCTGCGTATCTTATTTCTCCTATCTTGCCTCAAACCCAGGGTGCTTATGCTGAATTACATCCCTAGCCCTTTGCTTATTTTTAGTCTGAGAAGGGTTTTTCTCGGTCACTGAATTGCCTGGGGTGGAACTCGAACTTGGGATCCTTCTGCCTTAGCCTCCGAGGATGCTAGGCCTACAGGCATGTGCCACCATGCCCAGCTTGGTGGAGGGTTTTAAGCAAAGTGTGGCACCATCTCAGTGGCAGAATCTGATGAGGATCGTTTCATATGAACTTCAAATTTATTGATGGGTTCCCAGAAAACTCTCAGCTGCTCAAGTGTGTGCCTGGAGAGGCAGGGGGAGAGCAGAGTAAAAATTCATGGGCAACTCAGGCCTGAGGTTAAACCTCGGGAATGAACAAGTAATTGCCAGGATTGTTGGGACTGGAAAGGTGTGGAAGAGACAGGAGATAGGACTGTCCCTGAGGGCTTCTTGGGCTGTACCCTGGAGGTCACAGTGTCCCCTCCCGATCTCAGAGGTAGAGAGAGAGCCCTGACCTCCAGATCCACTGGGCATCATTCCCCTCATCCTATGCCTGAGACTCAAGCACTCTCCCCTTGTTCCTTTTGCAGTAAAGAGCCTTCTGGTTCTGAATTATTCAGGAAAATTCTCCCTATTTCTACTTCCCTTATGTAAATAGCCTCTAAGCTTTGTCATTGAGATAGAATTGAATTTGGACTGGAGGGGAGGGAAGCCCACAGTGTCATTTGTGACTCCTTAGAAAACTTAAATGACTCACCCTATAATAAAGTATTTTAAATGGAATCTAGTGAAATACAGTAATTGGTTTCTATAATAGTTCCTACCCTAGCAATATGGGTTATATTCCTAGAGTTTGGTGTGTGTCAGCATTTCCATTATAGTAACAGTTGGGTTTTGCAGGGAGTGAAGCTCCTTGGTTAAGTCTTCTGTTTAATACGTATTTCGGAAGTCCCACTATGCTGGATCTCCTCTGTCTGTCCCTCCAAATCCTCTCCCTCACCTTTTCCCTACTTCATTCCTGGGGCAACTAGCCTATGGAGAAACATCAGTCTTCCCCCATTTTCCCCTGCCTTCCTATTGGGCTAGATCAACAGGAGCATCAACAGGAGGTTAGAGGGGGAAAGAGTGAGTTCTGGGTATTCCTACCTTACTCTTGCCTGACAGGGTCTTCACAAATCATCTGTAGCCCTACTGTAGATCTAAGTCAAGATAGTGGCTTTTACCATGAAGCACTGTGTTAGGGGCCATTTCTTTTCTCTGCTCAGGAGCAGGAGAAGGAGTGGTAATGAGCTCCCCATTACTGTTTCCAAATCAGGGCTCTTGTCCAGGTTCTTGATATCCTGAACGAAGAACTGAGCGGGGCACTCAAAAAGAGCAGCAAGATCAAGGACTTATTGAGAAATGAAAGTACACTCCACAGGGTAGGAGTGTGGGTGTTAAGCATTAGTGTTTAGAGTAGGATTAAAGGTCAATGCGAGGTCTGGTCTCTGCCAGTGGTTAGCTTGGCTGTCCCCTTCCCTCCTGGGGGGCAGTTTTTGACCTTCTATGCCCTTTGAAGGAATTGTCATGATACTCAAAGGAGGGAGGAGGGTCAAAACAGTGTTGCTAATGATGTGGTGATTAAGGTCCACTTTGACCAAAGCATTGCCACAGACCACTGGGCCATGGAGGAGACATGCTAGGAGGCGTACTGTGTATAAACTAGGTTATCTGGTTACTTTGCTGCAGTGTACTCGGATCCAGATATCCTGGTCCTCGGCTACTGTTTGACACAGAAGGTGAACATTGCCCGTAAGCAAGCTCCAGAGCAGGCCCTTCCTTGATTCCTCTGCCACTTCCTTGGCTAGCTCCTGCCTCACTACCAGCCCCAGGGGCCTGCCCCTCCCCGAGCCTCTCCTTACCTTTGTAAAGGGTCATTCTTCAAACTCCTCTTGTGACCACACCACCTGCTTGCTGCTGGAGCCCTTATCTGTCCGCCTGGTACCAGGTCTGGTGTTGGGCGCTAGGAACTAAGACGAAATATAAAACAGCAGCCGGCATTACCAAGAGCTTGCCAGTGACTGTGCTAGGTTCACTGCTGCGCATCGGCTCCTTAAATCCTTGCAGCTTCTTGAGGGAGGGGTTATTACTGTTCCCGTAATGATGAGGCCACTGAGTCTCAGAAGGATTAGGTGATCTTTCTTAAGGGGGCACAGCCAATGCCTCCAAGACCGGAGCATCCTAACCACAGGGCCACATTGTGTCCCTTAAGGAACTGTCTCAGGGAAACACATGCCTGGATAACTGAATTATAATGTGGATGAAGAATTGTACCTCCCAGAGGAGGGGAAGGAAGTTACGTTGAAGGGGTTGATGTGTGCCTGACTCCAAGCTGGGTTCTGTGCCCACTTTTCTCTTTTACTGCCGTGGACCCTTCAGGCTCGTGTCATTCTTATCCTTAGAAAGGTTGAGTAGCGTCTGAGGCCTCACTGATGAAGGCCAGATCTGAACCGAGATCTGTAAGGCTTCAAAGGCAAAAGCGGTAGAAACTCCTGGAACCCCCTAAGGTGACAGAATGCTACAGCAGAAGGGACTACCGGTAGGTATATCCCAGGCACAAAAGGCAAAGGCCTTAAGAAAGGGAAAGTGTGGAATGCGTGGGGCATGCAGGTAGAGGTGGTAACCCACCACTCCTCTGCTGCTCTAGGAGCCAGTCATCTCTGCCTGCATCTCAGTGATCTTGTAGTGGGATGAAGCCCCGGAGAAGCCAGCTGGAGCTGCCCAGGCCCCAGGCTGCTGGAGGGCTCCAGAATTGAGCATCTCTGGAGGGCTGGGTGGGGCGGAGCCCTCCTGGGGAGCAGGGAGACTCTTGGCTGACCAGCAACCGCCCCCCTCGCCCCTGCTCTGTTCCCTGATCCATGGTGTTCTGTCCCCACAGGTTCACGGGAGCCAGCCTTCCAGCCCCTGTCATCAGCAGCAAGAACTGGTTGCGGCTGCACTTCACATCAGATGGCAACCACCGGCAGCGCGGCTTCAGTGCTCAGTACCAAGGTAGGCAGCCCCAGGACGCCAGAGCTCCTCTGCAGGTGGCAAAGACGGCACGGTGCCCCGTGTGGCTTTAGTGCATCCCTCCCTCCCCATCGATTCTGGTCTGTAGACTCAGCGCTCTGCTTCTGTGCATCTCTGCATCTGTCCTGTGGTCCTTTATCCCAGGGAGTAACATTCCTGGGTTGATAGGCCCTGCCCCTGTGTGGGCCAGGCTGATCATACTGTAGAATACACCCAGATGCCTTCCTGGAGCAGCACACAGTGCTAAGCACTAGACATGAATCATCTAATATAATCTCCCCATTAGCTACACTGCCAGTTGCATGCTGTCCCCATCCCTATTATAGGGACAAGGAAGCTGATGCTCAGAGAAGTCCCATTCCCAAGGCCACTTGACCTGCTGCCTTTGAGCCAGAGCCACCCCCTTGCCCACCAGAGTATAGCTGTTCTCCCTAAGCAACAGGGGTGCGTCCCACACTTCCACTTGTTTTCATTTTCCCTAGAACACAGCTGTACTGCAAACAGACAAAATCACTTTAGGGAGCAGTGGGGCTCATGTGCTCCAGTCTGGGAAGAGCATCTAGTGGCAGGGGATCAGACCAGGAGTGGCAGGTGGACATTGAGGGTAAGCGCATTTCTGCTCCAGTAATGAAGAATTTCCGAGCCCCGAGAGCCACCCACAAAAGAAGTAGGTTAATCCAGAAAAGAGAGTGGGGTGGGCTCTGCGGCTGGAGGAGAGCCAACACGCCAGTGGCTGCGTACGAGGGGGAGGGCTTCCTTCTCAGGCTGGAGTTTGTTCAAAATGCTCAAAATTTATAAACACCGAGGGTTGGCCTCATAATGTGCTCATTAAGCCTGTAACTGTTGCTAATCACAAATTGCTGTTGGTTTTAGTAGATCTGACAATGCACTTACACTGTGCACCTATTAAGGATCAGGCCCTCTATGAAGCCCTGGGGCTGCAAGGCCAAGAGCCTCTGGGCCCGCCCAGAGCCCCCTCCTCAAGGTCCCAGGTGCCAGGCTCTTCAGCTGAAAACTGGAATAAAAGCTGCCCTGGAGGCAGAAGCCTTATCCTTAGAGTCTGAGTCCTTCGTGAGTTGCCTCAGTTACTCCGGGCCTAGAGTAACAGGTCACCTTTGAAATACCTACAAAGTAAACAAGAAACCCCCCTGGTCCGAGAAGCTTCCTTGGAGACGTTCTGTCACTGCTGAGGCCTTTGTGTTGGAGGCACCTTTCTGCATCTCTCTATTGTGTTTTCCCAGGTAGAAAAGTAGAGCTAACTGTTATAATGATGTTTTTCCAGTTAAATAAGTGCTGGGTGTTTCTCACATTTCAAGTACCCGAGGAGGGGGCTGAGGATATAGCTCAGTGGAATAAGCGTTTGCCTAGCAAGCAGAGGGTCCTGAGTTCGATCCCCAGTACCGCCAAAAAAAAAAAAAATCAAGTACCCGAGGAGGCATTTGTTGTTGTAATAAGTTAAGGTCTGATACCAGGCAAGGACCACAAGAACATAGAGCAGGCAGTCTCTAGATCACACACTGACGGCATTCCAGCTGTGTGCCAGGCCCTGTATGTGCGTTGTCACGTACATTCCTCCTTAAAGCACAGGGACGAATGTGGTTTTGTTTCAGTTTTGCCAGCTGAGGCGCAGACAGGTATGTAAATAGCCCAAGATCACACAGTCCGTAAATAGTGACACTTGAATTTATTCAGAGTCCTATGAATTTTTTTTAAAAACTCACAGTGTCTGGCTGGGTGTGGTGGCGCACACCTATAATCCCATCACTCAGGAGGCCGAGGCAGGAGGATCATTGGGAGTTTGAGATAAGCCTGGGCTACAAAGTGAGCTCAAGGCCAACCTGAACTGCATAGTGAGACCCTCTTGCAAAAAGACAAAAATAAATAAATAAAGTAAAGGTAAAAAATAAAAACAGTGTCTTTTCTTATGGTGCTACTTTTCTTATGGTTTTCCTGTTTGACTGATATACACACACACACACACACACACACACACATACACACACACACACACACACACCCCTACATACAGGCAACTAAAGGGAAAATGTCACCAAAAGGTATTTACTTTTACTAAATGTGGTGTAGCCTGAAATTTTCTTTTCCATTTTTAAATGTTGACTGTAACCTTTAAATTAATTTCAGAACTCTGTAGCAGGGAACAACTCATAGTCTGAAAAACCTCATTTTATTCTTAGGCTTCTTGAGAACAGATCCTTCTTCCCCTAAGCTTTCCCTGGACCGGGTCTGCATATCCCTGCATGCCTATGTCTAAGGTGGCTGCTGCAATTGTGGACTCGCGGCATTTTGGTCCTCACTCCGTCCTAGCTGTGGTTGCAGAGAGTAGGTTTATTGTTGGCCCTATGTTACAGATGAGAGAGAGCTGGAGAGAACATACATACCATGCTCAGAGTCTCATTAACAGTAGATTGGGGCCCAGTCTGAAGCCCAGCGATGTGAATCTGGATCTGCAGTGCTTCATGATTGTGACCCATTAATCCGTGGTTCTCCCCTGGGACCTATTTCTACTGTTTTCCGGATGGAAGGTGTATGGTGCAAGGATATAAAATGATCATCTAGTAACTGAGCTGGTGACTCCATACAGTGGCTCCTCAGCCTCAGCACTATTGACACCAGGAGCTGATGACTTCTTGGCTTCAGCTAAAGAGGGTTTAATCAAGGGAGAATTTACAAAGGGAGGGTGGGGTTAACAGAATCCACAGGGGTGGTAAGGTTCATGCCCAGGAACATTTTCCGTCACTCAGATGTAAGGGTTCAGCTGATAAATAGCATTAGCTGAAGCCATGGAAAAGAAGCTTCCTGGCAGACCTGAAATGCTACTGTCCACTCACAGCACAGGAGGAATGGCTTCGGGATCAGTGACCTGGCCCCGCTTTCCTCCTTCATCCAACCTGTTGTGGTTCCCACCTGCCAACCCAACAGGAAGCCAGGGCTGGGGATATAGCTCAGTGGAATAAGCGCCTGCCTAGCAAGCGCAGGGTCCTGAGTTCGATCCCCAGTACCGCCAAAAAAAAAAAAAAAATAACAAAAAAAAAAATAACCAACAGGAAGCCAGCAGCTGGGAGCAGAGGTCCTGCCCTGCCTGCCCTGCACCCTGGGAGCTGGATGGCATTACCAGTGGGCCCCCTTGCTTGCAGGAAGTCTGCAGAGGTCAGCCCTCTGGGGTACAGAGCAAAGCACAGAAATCTGAAGACTGGGTCTTGAGCCTTGAGGAACCAGTCTCCAGTGGAGAATCATCACTGGCAAGGGATTAGTGTCACCCATGCTCAGCTTTAGAACATTAGAGACGCAAGTGATTTATGGCCCTGCAGAGCTAATAATTACTAACTCTAATTATGCTGATGGATAATTCTTCTCAGGGAAACAAAAACTAAATTAAAATTAAAAAGATAGATAAATAACCCACGACACGAGACATTCCATCCTTGTCTTAGTCCAATCAGAATTTAGGGGTTTTGTGTCCAGACAGTTTTAACTAATACTCAGAGTACTAGAAGGTCTGAGTGCTAGTTGGGCTGTGCCTCTAATTGGCTGTCAGGTGATGGACAATGTATTGCATTTCACAAACATTCTCTGTGTGACATTACGATGTGATTGTAGAAAGATGACCACAAAGCAGCCGCCTCTGCTATCAAGGAGAACAGGCTAACGGGGGGCCCAGACACTAAACTGTAACTTCCATATGGCCTAAGAGCTGTCTTAGAGGTCTGATTAAAAAGTAGGGCTGGAGATGAAGGTCCAGTTAGTAGCGAAAGATACTGTTTTGAAAAGCCCTCATGCTGAAAATGGGTTTCACATTTTAAAACAGTTTAAGGAAAAAAAAAGAAAAGAAGAATAGTATTTCATGACACATGAAAACTGTACAAAATTCAAATTTCAGCGTCCAAAAGTAAAAGACATTGGAAAACAGCTGGGTGCCTTCATTTCCTCTTTGTCTCTGGCTGTTTTAACCCTACTAGGGCAGAGCTGAGCAGTTTGTGACTGGGGTGGAAAGCACAGGCCTAATGCATTTATTGCCAGCCTCTGCACAAAGTTTGCCAACATCTGAGCCAGTCTGCCATCCAGAGCAGAGATAAGCAGGGAGAGATGGCAGGTGCACAGCCAGTGAGGTAGAGATCAAGCACTGAAAAGTTGAGCAAAATTGGAGCATGGCTGAGAGGAGGACAGACATTAGGAATCAGAAAGGAGACATGATCACATTTCCATTTTAGGAAGGTGTTTGCTCTGGGATGAACACAGCAAGGATATCCAAGAATCTTTAAGCATCATTATGGCTTATATTTGGATGTCCCCCAAAGCCTCATGCAGTCACGGCTGGGGCTTTGGGGAGGTGGTTGGATCTACAATTTGCTGCCTTCTGCCTGCCATGAACTGTTTCTCCTGTGGTGCCTTTCTACCATACCACGCTGCCTTGAGCCAGCTAGTTATGGGCTGAAATCTCTACAAACTTTGAGTCAAAATAAACCTTTCCTCCTTTAACTTCGGGTGTCAGGTAAGTTGTCTCAGCAATGAGAAAAGTAACCCACAGAAGCACACAGCGATAAGGGCCAGAGTTCAGACAAAAGGAGCGAACTTGTAGAGGAAGACACAGACTAGGAGAGGGGTCTCCAGGGTGAACCATGCTGGGCTCATGACTGATTGGATTTGGTAAGTGTGGGAGGGGATGAAGTGAAGGAGGTGAAGGAACCATGGATGAATCCGAGGTTTTTAGCTTGAGTAAGTGGATGAAAAGTGACACTGCTAACCAAGATGCCTTGGGGCAGAGACGGAGACAGATAGTAAATGAATTGTGCTTGAGATATTTATTCTTGGTTAGTACTGGGATATCAGGTTTGGGGGACTAGCTGGTAGCCAGTTGGCTATTCTGTGGGTCTGCAGCTTAAGGGTTACAGAGAGAGAGATGAAAGCTTCAAGCCAACAGAGAATCTGAAATCATCATTTTCCTCCCCATACGTGTAACATGACAGAATGGCAAAAGAGTGGTTTTCAAAGTGGATTCTCTGGAAACCAAAGGAGTCTCCCCGCAGGTGCTTTGATAGGGAATGAGAGGGTGGTATTCTGGGATAGCAGTCCCTCTTGGACCTGTTCAAACCCAAGAGTTTGTTAAAAGGTTCTCTGAGGAAATCCTTAAGGTCTGAAGGAAAGTTTTTGGTTCATTCCAATTCTGGGAGACCCATTTGTGTCATCATGCCCTTGCCTCCATTGAGGAATCTTTCCAGTCCTTTTCCAGGTGCTAATTGCTTTCTTTTCCCCCAAGTCTACAAGGAATGATGCTAAGAAGAGGCTTTCTTAAATGCATCCAATGGCTGATAATCACAATTATTGAGGGATTCCCCTGGCAGGGAAGACTAGGAAACCCCTATGACTTCTATGACCCTCGTCACCTGTAGACAAGGAATATTATTAACTCCAAAAGTTATTAGACATTAAAAGAGGTCCTGGTAAATACCAGGCATATGATAGGTGGTCAGGAAACAAAACCCTGTATGGTAAAACTTAGTGCAATGAGGGAAAGGATCTGGCTCAGCTGACTCTTGATCTGAGCTTTTGCTTCACCCACTCACCTGAAAATCATTGTCTGGTACCTGATACACCCTGCAGCCAAACTCCAGCTTGGCCCCGCTGTCCCTCTCGCTGCCTCTCTTGTTAGTCAACCCTGGTGACCAAGATACGCAAGATCATCCTCAGTGAAAACCATCAACAGTTCTGCCTTCCAGGTCCTTTGTGTTGGGCCTCAATGGTTTGCAGAACAGATTTAGCCATTTGAGAAGAGTTTGCATTTACTGAGATGCTTGAGGCCTTCTGTAACACCAAG
The DNA here is from genome assembly GCA_004027595.1 of Dinomys branickii. NCBI lineage: Eukaryota > Metazoa > Chordata > Mammalia > Rodentia > Dinomyidae > Dinomys > Dinomys branickii. The sequence continues at coordinate 36,172 of PVLD010013421.1, read as the reverse complement.
CAGGAGCTTCTGTTTTCCATGTGAGCATGCTGCTTTCTTGCTTATGGCTGACATGTAGACTCAGGCCAGAAAAGTGCCTCAGGCATCCCACAAGCTTTGGCTCCTTTGTCCTGCTGTAGTCAGCCTGCTGAGCTGCAGAACTATTTCCAATCTCATTTCCAGGCTCCAAATCTTCAGGGGCCTCTGCATAAGCTGCAAGGTTGTTGATGTCCAGTTCAGGAGCCTGTGGCCAGGTAGCCACAAAGCTAGGCTTCAGTTAAGTGTAAGCCGGTTACTAACACATAAACACAAATACAGCACCTCTCACCTCATCAGGTTTCACGTGTAACTCATTGTTTTGCCGGGATATGATTTTAAACCATATATTCTTCTGTCATTTGGCCATTCATCCATTCAGTCATCAAACTAGGAAGCTAGCACATTAGGAAACATATGTGCTCCTTGCTGTACATTAGTCTCAGGATACTGACATTTGAGCTCATGGGGCCATAGCTAGATGAAGATATGGAAACTCAGTGTAAGTAAGGATTCAACAAAGGTCTGAATGAAATCTTGATAGGGCAGTGACTTGCACAGGAGAGGTGGAAAGAGCCACAGGGAGATGGGAACATTTTCATAAGGCCCTGGCTACAGGCAAGGAAGGTGTAACCTGATAGAGAACATGAGGAAGGCATCCAGGTAGACCGAACAGCATTATCCAGTAGCTGAGGGCTACAGAGATTCCCTTAAATAGCTTTCCTGTCACCATTTTGTCCAGCTGAATTGTCTGAGATTGTTGATGAAGGCCCCAATCCAGTAACAATGGCAAGGTAGTATTCCAGGGATTAGAACATGCCACTCCCTAACCCTGCCCCTGCCCCACCATGATTTTCTTCTTTAGGGATTCCTGTGGCCACAAGATCTACTGTAATTAACAGAGAAGTCACACCAGTGGCATCCAACATGCATTTCTTATACCTTTGACAGGACAATGATTTTTCTGCCATATTAAAAAACATCACCAAGCATAATGCATAGCCAGCTTCTGAGAAGCTTCACATAATTTTCTTAACTATTAGTGATTCTTCAACACCTGCACTCACAGCAATGGTTATTACCAGAATTGGTCGTGTTGTTCAATTATGTCTATACCAGTCATTTGCTCTTCATTAGCTGAAAGAGGGAATCTAAGGAAGGTGTGCGCCAAGGTGCCTACATGATAGCATGTTTTCAATAGCAAATCCTGTAGCATTCAGTGTATCTGTGACTATTTCTTTTCATTTCCTTCCACATCACTTATCCCATCAATCTTTGGCAGAGCTATTGCATCTGAAGGTTTGCCAGATGTTCATTTAGTCTTCTTTTTTCATCAACACGAGTAGGAACCGCTCAGTGATTTCTTGCATATGTCTCTCAGTTTGAGTCTTGTCACCTTTTCCCTGCAAGAACATGATATCATTTTGGGTCACAGTAATCAACTTTTTCTGAGTCCATCAGGATTTAGAGCCAAGCTCTCTTCCAAATATCCTATACCATCGGTAACAATAGCTTTGTTGGTTCTTTCTATGTTACTAAAACCTGGAGGTTTTGTTTTGTTTTTGTTTTTGTTTTGTTTTGTGTTTTGATGCAATGTCTCCTTATGTAGTTCAGGTTGGCCTTGAGCTCATGGTCCTCCTGCCGCAGGCTACCAGGCCCCATCTGGAGTTTTGACTGATGTAACCTAAAAGCCAACTTTTAGCCTACTTAAAATAACTGTACTAAGAGCATCTTCAGCAGTTATGAACAAAGACTTTCCATGGTCATTGGCCATTTTAAGAGTGAGCCAAGTGCACTGGACCCTGGCAATCCTAAGTATCCTAGTAGTCACCTCTCGGAATTTTGGATGTTATTCAAGTAGTGAGAGTTGTAATCTTGGTCAGACTCTGTGCCTTGGATTTCTAATTTATCACCAGATGGCTTGGGGTCTTTGCTGTGATGACACCCTTCCAATCTCTGTGATGACAGCAGAAATGATGTGGCTGAATCCTCTGTCTCTATTTGCAAATGTTATGGCAAGTGGAGTTATCTCTTCCGAGGTTGTTGAAGGTTGAGACTGCTTCCTAAATTTCATAATGATAGCATACACACTCCACATCAGCCCTTTCCTGATCTCTACTGGATTAACACCTTAGTAAGCCTTCTGTGGCAACTGAGCCTGCCAGCAGAGTAGCCAGTGGTGGTGCTACCCTGGCCTCCTCCTGGTCACACCTAATACCAGTAGCTATATGCTGTGAGTCAGCTAACAAGGCATCCTTGTCATTTTGAATTCATCCTAGCTCTGTTTAAGAATCACTCTTCTCTTTGGCTCCAGAAAAGAGGCTACAGCAACCACTAGGTTTACACCTTGAAGGATTAGATCTCAGGCAACTGTACTGAATTTTACATCTTTGTGACAAATCCGAATGAGTTGAGGAGCCAGTATTCCGGACACTGGCCCCATCTGCCAAAGGTCTGTGGAAACTGTAGTGGAAGCAGGTCTACAGAACAAGTGGCCAGGCAGCAAGGCCAACGACTCTTAGCAAAAAGAGCGGAACAGCATGTAGGATGCACACAACACTTTTCCAAAAAAAAAAGAGGAAACCAGATTTCAGGTTTCAGAAGATTTTTAAAAGATTGGCTAGAGGGGGTCATCTGTGAACAAAACCCAAGCAAGAGAGGATGAACTTAGGCAGGGGTGCTTACAATCTGCAAGGAAGGATACGTGCTGGAGAAATATTCTAGGGGTAAACGGGCTGGATTTGGGGCCAGAGTGGGCACAGCAGGGAAGAAGCACTAGTCCAACTAACAGGGCAGCCGCACTGTGAGGAAAGGGAAGTGGACAAGGGTGGTAGAGGGGCTTCCCTTATTGGAGGAAAGTCTGAATTCACTGGGACAAAAAGAAGCAACTCCCTGGAGGACTGTGACTCAAGGGCTCAGCCACTTCTTTACTCCCAGAGCCTTGGGGACAGGTCAGGCTGCCCTCCCCCTAACAGGCGCCTGTCCCCTGTTAACTCATGCTGCAGGCTAGAAAGCCATTCGTGTTGCCAGGTTCTTCTAGCGAAATGTGTGCCGTGTGTCCCGCTAACCTTTACAACAGCGGGGAAATGGCTTGTAATTGACCAGAATACAAAGGATGAATGCAGCGGCCTGGCAGTCTCCTGGAGTCACTATCATTCGGAGGAGACGGATGCACCTCCTAAGATGCCCACCAGACGGTTACAGCCTGACGCTCCTCTAGGGGGCCCTGACTCTGCTCGCCTACAGGGAGAAAGTGTGTAGTATGTGTGTGTGACTTGCGTTTTGCATTTTGTGTGAGACTGTAGTTTGGTGTGAGTGTGTGTGTGTGTGTGTGTGACTGTGTACTTGTGAGGTTGCTAATAGACAGAAATGTGCATGAATGTGTGCATATGTGTACACATGTGCAGTGGATGCGCACTGAAGGGAGACCAGAAACATGAGACCAACCTCAAGCGCTATTTTCTCCTCACAGCATTGCTGGTTACCAAAAATCCTCTTTCTAGAGAGACCAGGGCTTCAGTGTGACATCACTGGCATACGGCTAGAGGGCACTTCACAAAGGACTGAGTGGACAAACCATAAATAAATATATCCCAGGAATTCTCTAGGTTCTTGCTATTTTGCCCATCTGCTGGCTTTGACCTTTCTTTGTGGCTGGGCCTAGTAGTGGTGCACTCTGGAGATCTAGAGGGAGTCCTTCTCCGCCTCTGATCTTACACACTCAGTCCACCCTGGTCTGCAGAACCAGCTCATCAACAACTACATGTGTTGGATGATTTCCCTTGGTGCTCCACGATCCATGATGCTTCACCCCCATCTGGGCAGACTGTTTAAAAAAACAGTTTTCTGTATACAATTCAGGGTGTGCCTGCTTTCTTGGGATCTCTCGTGTGAGGCCCTGGCATGTGGAGGCAGTGGTTTGATGCCACTGTCCCTGGTGATGGGAATCTTGCCTAGATCTACTGTCTAGGCCCATTCTTGGTTTCCCCATAATGTGGGCCAGCTGTGGACTACACCTTCCTGAGCCTGAACCTGGGTCAGCTGGCCTAGATGTATATCTTTTAGAAACTGTGTTATTCATATGTGGAACCCGGCCCCAGAGAAAGGCGGGCCGATTCTTGTAGAGAACAAATACTATATACCTATGGGTTATACTGTGTTTATCAGGACTGTGTGTTACCCAAAGGCATCATGGGTGATGTGGACTCTGAGACACAGCTCGAAGGAGCAGTCACAAAGGTTATATGTAAATTAAACCCCTCTCTAGTAGTATTTCAGGTTCTTTTTCTGCAGGTTCTCATCACCGTGACCAACTCCACCCCGTAGTAAGTACCAGGAGGTGAAAGAGGAAGAAGAGAAGTTATCTCTAGTGTGACAGTGTCACCAACTCCTCAAAGCCACCCAGTGAACAGAACCCACAGAGCCTGTGGGCCAGACATTTCTTCCCAGGGACAAGCAGGGAGGATAGGCAGAGAAGGAAGAAGGATCCCTTCCAAGGCCCTAAGAGGGGACACGGGCAGGAGGCTTTTCCCTGGTGCAATTTTGAGGAGAGGGGAAGAGGGGCTCCTTCTTAGCAACTCTTCTCGTATCTGCCTGCACCTCCAAGTCTGCATCAGCAGAACGCCGGTGACTGTGGCATCCGCAGTACTCTAGTCCCACCCTCATCCTCTTCCATCTAGCAGATATTAGAACCAGCAACAAGGAGAACATGAAGACCCTGACTCCACCCCGACTTCTTGGCCAGATGCTGAGCTATCTCTGCAGACTGACCTCAAATGGGCCGCCCTGAGTTACAGGGACTGCACCTCATCCCTGTCTCAGTGGAACATCAGTGACAGGAGTGCAAAATGTTCTCACAGTGCTGGGACCGCTATACTTTCTTAGGGATGATTAAATCAGTGGTTTTTTTCCCCTGTTGCACCATATTAGCTAGGTTTGAATAATGCATGTTTCCCTACTAATGCCCTCTTTTTGATAATGGGACCGCGGTAGTGTTCATTGGAAATTTTCCTGCTGGATACACAGAGAGTAATGCACATTTATAAAAGAGGGTGAATGTGTGTCAGAAGGCTACGAGTCTGTGGTGGTAACTGAATTTTATCAGGCATTCTGCTTAGACTATGACTTGTAGAAGGGACCCTTGGTGAGCCTTTAGTTTGGCTACAATGGGGGGCCCTGGGAGACCCCCATGCACATCTGACTGCCATGGTCTTTGCTTTGGGGATTGGCATGTGTCATAAATCCAACATAAGCTTTAGAGGTTTAAACTAGGCAGGGAGCAGAGGCAGGTTTGGGGAACGTTGCTGGTGCCTCTGGAGTTGCTTTGAGGCGGATTATAGATAAGAAGCTGGGGCTCTGCTCAAAATCAGTAACTAAACCACTTTGAACCCCAATTTGATTTTCTATCCAGAAAGTATAATAAGTACAGACAAGGTTGCTGGAAGTTTAAGGACCAAGTGAGATGATTATTGAGGGCCCACTATACATGTGTGTGTGTGTGTGTGTATATATATATATATATATATATATATATATATATATACTGTGCACTACTCCCCACATTGAGAATACAGCAATAAATATGAATCTTTGCTCTCATGGAACTTACTTGGTACTAAGAAGGGAGAAAAATACCCTGTGAATGACAGAGTATGTCAGAAAATCGAGAAGGTAAAGTAGGGAGGGGACAGGATAGCTGGGGTTGGAATTGTTTAGAGTGGAGGCCTCTATGAAGAAGTGAGTTTTGCACAGTTTCTTTAAGAGGAAAAAGGCAGTGAATCATACAGATAGTTGGGGAGAAGCACTCTAGGAAACTGCTAGGCTTAAGCAATATGCCTGGCATATTGTAGGAACACTAGGGAGGCCCAAGAGGATGGAGAAGAGCAATCGAGGCTAAGGAAAGGGGCAAAGAGGTCATGGGGAGACCAGACTGGTCCCTGTGGGCCACTTTAAAGACTTTGACTTTTACTCTAGGAGAGAAGGGTTGCTGAGTCCCATAAAGGCAGAGAGGTAGTATGGTCTGATTTATGTTTTAGCACATCCATCTGGCTCTTGAGCTGAGAACAGATTATATTGGGGCAACGGTGGAAGATGGGCAGCCATGGCAATAAGGGGAAAGGTAGAGGAGACTTGGACCAATGTGATAGACGTGGAAGTTGAGAGAAGTGCTTGCATCTGGTATATATTTGGAGGGATTTGCTACCAGATCATATGTGGGATCATACCTGAGCTTAATCACCTTAAAAAGAAGAAAAGATTTATTTTGGCTCAGTATTGGCAATTTCAGTAGGTGATCAATTTCTCCCATGTTTCGGACAGTCCATTCTGGCTGGAGCATGTGGCTGAAGAAGGTACCCATCTTATGGTGCCTGGGAAGCAAAAGTGAAAAGAAGAGATGGGACTGGCGTCCCCATATCCCCTTCAAGGGCATAGCCCCCATGACCTAACTTCCTCCCACCAGGCCCAATTACACAAGGTTCCACCACTTTCCAATAGTACCACAGGCTGGGGGTCAAGTCTTCAGCACAAAAGCCTTTGAGGGACATTCCTGCTCCACATCACAGTGGGCTGCAAGCCTTCATGAGAAGTGTGTTGGGGCATGGAAGTCTTGGACACCTATGAGAGGCCGCTGGAGAAATCTCAGAGGCCACTGGGTGGGAACCTTTACTGCCTCTGCTAAAAGGAAGGTCTTCACAGTAGCTCTTCCTCCATGTCTGGGACCCTGCTGCCATTGAATGGTACCCTTGGTATATCCCCACCCAGAGGAGCTCCTAGCTTGCACCTCCCAAAGAATGTCCCAAGCCAGGAGAGGGGATCATTCTAGAAGGATCCTCATCTCTGATCACAGAAATCAACTTAAACTGTCTTTCCTCTTACCTCCTCTCTAGTCAAGAAGCAAATTGAGCTGAAGTCCCGAGGTGTGAAGCTGATGCCCAGCAAAGACAACAGCCAGAAGACATCTGTGTGTAAGTGTCCGCCTGCCCACTGCCCGCTGGGCTTCACACTCTGGTCAGTCCCGCCGGCACTATGACAGCGGGGAAGCTAGATGATGCTGGATGACTTCCTTTCATGCCCGTTTCCCTCCTCCACAGGCTGTGTGCACGGACACACTGGCACAGTGGCCACCGAGCAGCCCTGGGCCTGTCCCTTGCCGTCTTCTCCCCCCACTGTCCTCCTTTTCCCTCTTCCTTCCTCACTTCCCATTCGAACTATTGTCCAGGGAGTCATTACTGCTACATTTCTCTCTTTATTTTTCCTTTTGAATCACTTCCACCTGCTAAGATGGTCCCTTTTCTGGCTCCTTTTCTAGGAGTCAATAACCCTGGGCTGGGATGTAGGTGGCTGTCATGGCAGGGACCCAATTCCAGCTGCCAAGGCTGGATTGGGAAGGGGCGGAAGGGACATGCTGAGTAATCTCCTCTCAGGGTCCTGGACCTGGCTGGGCAGAGAGGACTAGAGGAGGTGTGGGCCCTGCCTCCTGGGGTGAGAGGGAGGTGCTGGGTCTCTCTGCTTGGGCATGGGGAAGAGTTCATCTCGAGAACATGTTTCTGTTACCATTGTTTGGGAGATTAAAAGAGGTCTGGTGCTGAGGAATGACCTTGAATGTCACACCGGGAAACACCTGATGAAAGCGTGGGCTCAAGGGCTTTTTGAGCAACCACACAGGAAGTGTGGGTGGGGTCAATACTGGGCCCTGCAAAAGTCTGGACTTAAGAGCAGATGGGAACTTTGAGAAGTCCACCACTTTGTTTCTGGAAGCAGGTGCAGGGAGCCTGCCTAGTCCCGATCGACTGACCTTCTTTCCCTCCTTCTCTGTCCCTCTCCCGCTTCTCTTGTCCTCTGCCTCCCTCCCTCCCTCTCTCCACCCTTGCTCCTCTCCACCCTTCTGCTCTTTCTATACCTACCGGGCTCCCCGCCCTTCCCCATCACCCTCCATGCATCTCACCTCCGTGCATTCACTTTTCTTCAGTTGCTAGAAGTACTTAATGAGGAGCGGTGCAAGTAGCTATCAGGTCCCCAGACTGTGCTGGTGGCTGTGGCCAGGAGAAAGGTTGGGGCAGAGGCAGCTGGGGCCTAGTCCAGGTGCTCTGTTCATTCAGGTCCTCTGAGTGGGGTCGGTACCACTGACTGTTGGGTATGGTTGGAGACCAGCATCCCTGGCGGCCCTCACCTGAAGATGCTAGATGGGAGAAGGCATCCGGGAGACTGTGCTTCTATACATGACTAGAGATTCGGGGGAAGCGGCAAGGACTAGGGGAGGCCAGGACTCAGCTGAGAAGACTCGGCCATGGCCCCAGCCCTCACATGTTTTTCTCCCTATAGCCAGAGACCACATGCACTGAGATAGGTGCAGTTTTAATTCAGAATTCACCCAAAGCCTCAGACAAGCTCAACGGAATGGCCCTCACTTGAGAGACCAAGTATTTATCCCAGTTGTGTCTTTAGGTAGCCATTTCACCCATTTCCAGAATGTCTTATTTTCCTGAATGTGGATTCAAAACCCTACTCTGCCTTTCTCCCAAGGGTGCTAAGACGGGCCTTCCTGACCAAGGATTGAGGAGTTCTGTAAACCAGCTGAGAAACTGCAGGAGATGGGGACACACTTTTCTGGAGAGAGGGTCCATGGTTTTCATTAACTACTCAGACATGCCCAGACTCCCTCAGAAAAATGAAAAGTCTAAGGAAATAATGCAAACACTCTTCTGAAAAACATGACTCTTTCTACCAAGAAGAGGGTATTCATCTCCATTCTAAGATCCCCTCAGGAACAATAGGTGTCACTCACACTGCTCAGAGGTTGGGAGTCAAATGTCTGCAAGTGTCTACCCTGAGCGCTTGGCCCCCACGGCCAGCTGACTGAGCTTAAGAGGGGAAGAGGACTCTGAGGATCCCCTTTACCACAGTCCACAAGTCCCATGGGCCCCTGGCCAATGCTGCGTGTCACCCACCTGTCGGAGTCACCCTTCGGGAAGGTGCGCCATTCTTCTTGCCACGGGACCCATGTAGGCTGGGTATGGAGTACTTTTGTTATTTTCCCTCTGGAGCCAACAGAAAATAAATCTCATAAACAGAAGTGGCTGTTTTTAAGCATGTAGTGAAGGCCGGAAATAAACATGTGCAAGGCAGAAATGCCTCTTAACTCCATAGTTAAGACAGTAAACTATTCCCTGAGATTGAAGTTTGCTTGTTTCTTTGGGATCCTCAAAAGCCTTTATGGGACTGTCATTACCTGCCCAGTCCTTCCTGGAAGAGGGTGCTGGCTGGGTGTGGGCTGCATCGTGGCTGTGTTTGTAACTTCCTGGGTGGGGCCAGGACCCGGTGAGGGGCTGGTTGGCTAGAGGGGAACACCGGATCCGCTCTGGATGTCAGGGATGTGTTTCAGTGGGACGGTATTGTCATGATTCTTCCTCACCCACCAGCCTTCTACCCTCTGTCTGCTTCCCGGGCTGCGTTGATATAGAGAGGGCAAGAGAAACGGGTGCTGAGTATTCTCCGTGTGCCGCAAGGGGGCTGTGTGGGTCCTACTGGTGGTTGTCAGGGTCTATGGGACGGGTGTGGTCCGTGGGCAGGTTGGGGAGGCGGGACCTAAAGATGATGGGTGCTTAGCTGGGAAGACCCCCCCCCTTAGTCCATCACTGAGGCTGTGTGATGGGCCTACCAACATGTAAGCCACCTCGCTGCTTAGGACAAGCTTCCTTTCTGGAACAAAGGCCCATTGCTCCCACTTCCTGCCCACAGGAGCCACTGTCATCTTTTCCCATTTCCTTCACAATACCAAGGTTCTCCAGAAGCAGGAGCTTGCTCTGCATTGGGGATGGGACACTGCCCTCTTACTACCTAGCCTGAAGTTTTCTGGGGCAGTGGGGACAGTGGCTTTGTTAAGCTGAGGATGTTTCACAGTGGCTTTGGGGATGGAGGCTTGGCCAGGAAGGTGGTGGGGCAGGAGACAAGCATCGGTGGGAGTGATCGCCTTTCATCTGCCACTGTGTAGTATTAGAGAAAGAGGGACGACGCAGGAGGTCTTGTGCACGTTGCCACACAACACAGAGGCTACCTGGCATCGTGTTTGCGCTTGTAAAGTGTCCAAACCCTCAGGTTCCCTTCGCTGGCATAACCTGAGCTACAGGGATACCTGGACAGGGTCCGCACCAGGCCTCCACCCCTAGGAATGAGATTCAGCCTGAGCAAGTCTGAAATGCGACTCCTTACCTACATCCATCCACCATCACATCCTCAGGGGGCCTCAGGCCCGGGAAAGCCTGTACCTCTCCTCCTGTCCTAGTCCTGTATGAGCCCTGGAGAGTCTTTCTCTGCCATGTCTGTTCCCAGTGTCTCCTGTCTATCCCTACTGGTAGGTTCTTGACCTTGACACACTTCCTAACTGGACTCGCAGAATCAGCCTAGCCCTGAGTAATCCAGTCTCCCTGGCCCTTGTGCTCCTCAGAACTCTTCAGTGGCTCCCCACGGTATTGAGGACCAGATCAATTCTCTGGAATCTCACCTCTCACTTTGTTTGTCATTCTTTACCTTTTTCTACCCTAGCCATACCCTGAGCAACTCTCCATTGCTTTCACCTCATGCCTTATGCCCGTGTGTCTGCCTTGTCACACTGTCATCATGTGTCCAACTCCCCTTCAGAAGGTCCATGATAAATGCTGCTTTCTCTCAGTGACATGAGACTGGTCCTCGCTCTGAGCATCCCTTTATCACTTCCCCATTAAGATTCAGTAGTTCATTTCTATGTTCCATATCTTTAGTGGAAGCTCCTCAAGGACAGTATTCATATCTAACTACCCTTGGCATTCCCACAGTATCAAAAAAAAAAAAAGGTTTTATATATAGTAGGTGCTCGATGAATGTTTGTAGGGTGTCCATGTGTGGAAATGAGTAAGTGGGTGACTGGGTGATGGAGTGCTTTGCACATTATGGGACATTGGGTGGGTGGGGAGGGACATGGGAAGCTCAGAGACTGTTGCTCCAGAATCCCTTTAATCCCTCATCCAGAGGTTGCAGTTGGGATCATGGGATGGTGAATCCTCGGATGGAACTTTGGGACCACAGCTTCACAAAACCAGGAACCCAGAGATGTGACAGTCTTGCCTCAGCAGTATAAGCGTCCAAGAACAATGACCAGGCAGGGACCAGAGGCTGGCCTGCCCTCTGTACCATGTGTTGTCCGCCGCCCCTAGACCAAGCTTGTGCTCTAGCCCAGACAACTGTGTGTATAATTTTTATGAACAGAACTCTGGTGTAGGCTGGTGTCAGAGCATCACGCAACCTGCCAGAACCACCATGGGTCCCATCTCCGCAAAGTGCCCTTGGCCAGTGGCCTTGGGCAGGGTAGAGGTACTCTGGCCACTGCTTACCATACTCTGCCTTGACAAGTATCTGATGGGAAGAACTATTCATAGTTGAACTAAAGGTCCTGCTTTGAACTTCAAACCGCAGCTTTCTCTTACATTCTTTACTGTTTCTGATCATGCATCCACCTTTTATTTAACTTTCTTTGAGTCATTTATCCATTTGAGGTTGGGGGGCTCATCTCATCTAGAGTCTCCACCTCAGATCTGAAGTGCAGGATGGGGAGGTCACCAGGGTCTGTGGACAGTCCACCTCTGGCCACTGCTGTGGGATGAGGGAATTGGGTGGCTGTTGTTGCAGAGGGCCTGTCTGAGAACCTATACGCTCTTGATGAATTTCATTTGGATTTTCTTATAAAGGAATTTGTCAAAAGCAGCTCCCCACCTTGCACAGCTGGGAAAGCCCAGTCCAGTAGCCCCCAGCCATCCCCACAGATCCCTTGGAGCAAGGCTTCATTCTGTCTCTGCCTCCGCCCCTTGCCCTGAGACATTGCCCCAGTTCATACCTTCTGTGACTATCCATCTATGTATATGCTGTTTTTTTCCCTTGTAGTAACTCAGGTTGGTGTGTCGCAAGGACATAATATGTGTCCAGACCCTGGCATACCTGAGAGGGGCAAAAGACTAGGCTCGGATTTCAGGTAAGATCTACGTGGGAACTTTTTTTATTATTAGGAGGGTGGGGTATCTGGGCTGGGAGGAAGACAAGGGCTGCCGGGCCTTCTTCGAGGTGGAGTAAAGAGAATGATACAATGCAGGAACTGCATTTCTGGCGTGTGCCGGAAAGATGCCTTTGACATTCTCTCTGGGCCTAGTCCTTAGGAAAGCGCCCGTGCCCTATGGGGGTGGGGAGATCTATAAACTGCCAGCAGCACCCAGAAAACCTACATAACTATAGTAGAAAGGGCTGCCATCCTTGGTAATGACATACCAGCAGGAAACTTATATCTGCAATTATTCAGGAGACTTCAGGGCCCCAAGATGATGCATTTTGCAAGTTTCAAGCTATCGAGGCATCTTCTCACAGTCCTCCATTTTCATCACAGTTTGTGGGTATCATCCACCCACTCTTAGCTGCCCTAATTGATACTTATCTCACCAAGTCACCTTTTAATTCAATCCTAAACCCATTAAATGGTCCAAAAACAAGATGAAGAGCAGATGTTCTTCCCGATGGAGATTTTAAGTTATAAACAGTGGAGCAGAGATTAAGCAGCGGAAGGAGAAGTAGCCTTCCACTTAGGAAGAACCAGGAAGGACTCCAGGAGGGAGCACCAAGACCCAGGGACCAAGCTTACAGACATACCTTGTCTCCTAGGTTAGGATCCAGCGTCCAGTTCACCTGCAATGAGGGCTATGACCTGCAAGGGTCCAAGCGGATCACCTGTATGAAAGTGAGCGATATGTTCACAGCCTGGAGCGACCATAGGCCCGTCTGTCGAGGTGAGGACACCGTGGGGAGTAGACGCTTTGCAGAAAAGCTGGGCTGGGTCAGGAGAATGAAGCTCAGCTCCCAGCACCTGAGGCCCAATCTCTCATACAGACCAATTCATTTTGCTCCCTTGCTGCTCCCAGGGCCTCAGGTCCCGCATTTATCTACTAATTAACACTTCTATTTGGTGCCCTGCCTGTATCAAGCCTATACTAGGGTCAGGACATACACAAGTGAGGGCAATAGGCCTGCATGGACGCTATAGTCTGATGTGGCCAGCACATAGGAAGCAGGTTGCTTGCTCATTGCAGAAAGATATCACTGTCAAGGAAGACACCTTGAATACCTCTATTATAACACACATATGTCCAAGCCCTCTATCCCAATGTCCTTGTTTCTTGCCCCATATGCTATAATTAACATATCTGTCATTTCCAGAGCAATGCTTTAAGTTATACTGAAGTGGCCATAATATCAAAAGGCTTCTCAATATGCTGCTTATAACGTCCTACATGGTATCTTGTTCTCAGGGCCCTGCCACTCACATTTTGAGTATCACATGGACCAAGGATAAGCTGGCCTAGTCCCTATAACTCCCACTCCCATCCCCACCAAGTAATCTCAAAAGATTAGACCTGAGTGTGTACCTTCACTGGGACAGGGCAGTAGCTGCTTCTGCAGTAGAGAAGCCCCTGATCTTAATGTCCAGGGCTCTGCTGAGCACTAGGCAGCTAAATACCATTAAAAGACAACCAGGAATGAGGGCCCTTTGGGGAGAGAAAGATTGCTGCCTACTATAAACTTAAACCCTGTGTCTTTCCAGTATGAGAAGAAGATTCTTCCCTTTCTCTGGACACTGGAAAGGGAAATTCATTCTTTGTCTTCAATATGCCCCCTAGGCAATCTGGAAGAGGGTCGTGAAAATATTTTTGAAATAAGTCTTAGATTTATCCATCCTTACTCAACTTCAAGGTAGCTACAATCAATGATTTATAATATACTTTGCATTTCCACTGATTTCAGTTGTATTATTTCAAGGATTCTGCATAGCTCCTATTTTTCTAAAGTCAAACAGACCAAAGAATTCTTAATGTAACTCTAAGCAATTGAGCACATCACCTGTTTTCCCTGGGCCTGTTTTCTTATGTTTGAATAGTACCTACTCTGTGCTGTTTTGTGTTTAATGTGACAGTCAGGTGAAGCTGGGGATATGAAAACACTTTATGAAGTGACAGGTGCTAGAAGAAAAAACCGTGTTCTCATGCTAGGATATGACTTCTACAAGGACTTCTGTTTTCATCACTGCTAACAAGGTCTGGCACACAATAGGTGCTTAATAACAAGCTGAATGAGTGATTGAATGAATGCATAATTGACTAGCACACCAATTCAATGGCAAGGAGCCAAGGCACCAGCAGTGAGGCATCGAATTATCTGATCTGAGGTCTGAGGGGCCCTTGGCCAGTCAGTCATTTTGAAACTTCTTTTGAGAAGCTAGTGGTGGGATCTGATCTCTCACCAATGCCTTTTTCTCTTAACAATGTTACATGAATTGTTTACATGCATATACCCAGGGAAGAGAAGGGCTAGTGTTTCACAAGGAAGCTCAGAGTTGAATTACGTGCTCTTCTTTTCCTATACACACGATATGTGCCCCATTCGAGCTATCTCTGGTGGCTGATCCACCAAACTGGAGTCTGTGCTACACTTGCGCTAAGCATTGGGCTAAGCTTTCTCACATCTGTTATCTGACTCCATCTTCTGCCACTGTGAAAGTATGGGATCGCAGCTCAAACCCCAACCATCATCACTTTCAGTTAGGGGTCTGTTATGGTTGATACATTGTGTCAACTTGAGGAGTCTAGAAGTTTAGCTGAGGGACTCAGCAGAAAGCCAGGGTGCTTACTTTGTACACATCCTGAGGCTGGGAAGAGGAAGGCATGGAGACGGTGTGAGAGCTACACGCCCCCTGGGTGCGGGTAGGCTGTCTACAAGGTAAGGGAGAGAAAGAGGCTGCTTGCAGCCATTCCTCCCTTTTTTGCTGCTTGTTTTTGCTGTGCTCTGCTGCCATGCATGTTTGCCCTCTACCATGTGCCACTTTGCCTCAGAACCAGCTAAGTATGGACTGAAACTTCCATAAACTGTAAGCTAAATAAGCCTTTCCTTCCTTCATTTTGGGCGTTGGGTATTTTGTCTCAGCAAGGAGAGAAAAGTAACCAAGACAGTGTCCTTGGCCACTTTCTTGAGCCCTCTGAATTTTTTACCTGCTAAATGTGCATGACACTAAAACATTACTTCGTGATATCACTTTGAGAACCAGATGAAAGTGTGCAGTTAAAAGTGGTACGAGTATGCGGTTTAAGCACATATGTTTAGTTTCACTTGACACTGTTAGTACATAGCTTCCTGAAGCCCTGGAGCAGACATCAGTGCCTAATGGCCATAGATCCTTTCCAAAGCCACTGCTTTGTCCACTCTTATAGCAGCCACATGATTTGAATGTCACAGACTTTGATCTAGATCACAGTTCTGCCACCTGTTAGCTGTCAGGCCTTGGACCAGTTCTTTCATCGTTTTTGTGCCACTGTGCCCGTTTGTGAATGTAGAAAATAAAACCTCCCCTGCCTAGTAATTGTGAATTTAAAGAAAAGAATGCCATAGAAGGTGGCCAATACCACCTGTGATGGAGTGAGAGGTCTCAGCACAGGCTGGCCCCCTGCCTTCCTCTCCACCTGCTCTTCCTCTTCCATGGGCCATTGTGAGATGATACAGAGAGGCCAAAGCACCTGGGCTTAGACCCAGATAATTTTTCCTGGCCTTTCCAAAGGCTAAGGAAGAGGTTGGTATTGGTTTCAAAGGTCTCTTTATTTGTGGCAGTCCCAAAGATTTTTTTCTTTTAAAATCTTTTGATTCTAATTAATTGGAACTGCTATTCTAATTGTGATTTTTAGGAGAGCTTAGGCATACCCTGATTTAAGAATTAAAAAGGGATAAAAGTCTTTCAATTACAAGAAGCTCCACTCAAAAGAAGGTTACCAAAAGGTCACATTCTAAAAAGCACTGACCACCATACATAGTGGTATTGTTTTCCATCTAATGCATTTAAAATATGATTTGGCTTTAAGTATTCATTTTTCCACAAAATTAATTCTACTAAAACACAGGGTCTGGCAAATAATAGGTTCTCGATAAATGTTTAAGGACTACCTGAATAAATCAGTGATTGAAATGGATGAATAATATGGAGCTGTGCCTTCATCTTGGAATTGGAGATTAGGTATTCATAGAGCTTTCTTTTTTCCCTCCTACCAGAGGAAATAAAGCCTCTAATTCGACTCCCAGGAAATCTTGCTCATGCAAAGGAGAAGGAGAGCAGTGCAAAACACTGGTAAACTAATTCTGTGCAGTCCCACATAAAAGTGGGATGGTATAATACGGGGCTTTCAAACAGAGCTTAATACTTAGAAATCCGTGTTTGCAGAAGGCTGAAAACTAGAACAGACCCAAGTGCAGCTTCTCTAGTCACAGTGAGAGCAGATTTTTAATTTCCCCTCCCTCACCATGCTCAGCAGCCCCTAGACCCTGGCAGCCCTGGAGCTCTGGGTACCAATGTTTGTAAAAGGACCAAATTAGCAATCAAGAGACCTAGTTTCTTCTTGGCGCAAGTTGGTGCTGATGAGCTAGGGACTGAGTATCAGCTCCAGATGAATAACTTACAGCTTCACAAAGTAAACCATTAACAGAAAACCACGTATTATTTTTACTTCGTGACTAAATCTTTGTGTGTGCTTGTGTGCACATATGTGGCTCTGTTTAGAATAAAACCCTTTTTGTGGCTAGATTACCAGACTTGGGACTCAGAGCCCTAAGTCTGAGTTCAAACCTTACTGTTAACAAACCACATAGCACAGGGAAAATCATTTAAATGCGCTGAGTCTTTTCTGTGAGTGAAACATGGGAAATAGACATAAGCCAGACTAAATTAAATGCTATGATAATTACAGGTGCCTGTCTCCTGGCTTCGTGGCTTCCACTCCATCTGCTTCCTACCCCTTAAGCACTGTCGGACTCGAGAATGGTATTTCCCTCTCTCTGCATTTCTCTACTCTCTCTGTTCTCTTTTTTCCTCTGCTCCTCTCCTCTCCTCTCCCCTTTACTGTCCACTCAGGTGGGAACCGCACACTGACCACAGTAAATTACAGGCCCATTGTTCCAACTCTGAGAATGTCCCTGAGTCTCTTACCTCTACATGCTAATAATAAAGCTCCCGTTTATTAATCTATTTATTCCTGTCTGAAGCATGGCACTAGGCATGTTTCATAATTTCTCTATGAGTCAAGCAGCACTAACCGTATTTCATGTTCAGCTGAAGCTTAGAGTGGTCAGCCAGCTTACCCAAGGGCACAAGGCCAATCAGCTGAGTGAGGTTTGAATGCTGACTCCCAAGACGCTGGGCTACTTCCCCTGGAAAATCACATTTCGACATCTTTCTGAGCCAGTGTATTGGATGGAAACATCCAGCACAGTGCCTCTTCCTCTACTCCCTTTTTGGTCACTTTTGATTTTGATATAATTCAAAATTTATAGAAAAGTTGCAAGATTGATCAAATAACCCGTCATCGATTATTGCTTAGCATTAAGTGATATAATACAATAGTAGAACCATATTAGCCCTCCTGCATATATGCATATTCATATATACCTACATACATTTTTGTCTTTTTCTTTTCTACTTTCAATCTCCTATGTCTGTATGTGTTATCCTGAACACGCACTTCGAAGATATCAATATGTAAAGCAGCAACTATTGGTGTTTTTGTTGTTGTTGTTGTTGTTTTTGCTGTTGTTGATGTTTGCCTGTTTTGTTTTTTGTCTTTGGATTTTTGGTTTTGGTGTTTTTTCTGTTGTTGAGAGGATTAATTGTCTGACTAAATTTGCATGTCTGTATATGGGCTTATATATTTACACTTCGAAGATATCAATGGATAAAGCAATAACCACTGTTGAGATCA